>SKCR01029763.1:0-285820 GCA_019454045.1 Zanthoxylum bungeanum
GCGGAAATATATCAATATTTACCGCCCCTTTAACTTAATATTTTTTTTAGTTTCTCAGGTTTGATGATCGTTAGGATGTGTTTTAGTTTATTTTGCAGATAAAATAATATCGGGTCTCAATGAAATCATTTAGGACGAAATATGGGTCAAATAAGGGCAATTATTGGACTTGATATTTTAATTTTGGAGATTGGAAACTTGAAAGGGCGTTTTTGACAAAGTGCAGTTTTGCACATCTGTCGTATTTTGGGCATAACTTTTTACTCCGATATCGGATTGAGCTGATTCAAGTTCCAGATTAAAGAATACTCAACGATATACAACTTTGAAAGACAAAATATTTTCGAATACTGAATATTTCATGACCGAAATTGATGAACCATCCAGAAGTGTGTTGTGTGTAATTATTAAAGTCATTTTCAATCATTTTCAAATCAAAAAAAAAAAATAAATTAATAAATAAATAATAAAATTATCAAATCATCACCAAACATGATAAGCAATAAGTGGAGCAATTAATAATGGATTTGGTGGAGTAATTAGTGGAGAAATTAATAATGGATTTGGTGGAGAATTTGATGGATGATTTGATGGAGGCAAAATTTTGCCTATAAATACCAAGCCATTTCATTTGTAAAATATATACTTTCTTCTTTGAAATTCCTAAAGAATAAATAAGAAGATTGTATCTTGTTTGTTTATTTACAGCTTTCAGTAATTAATTTCCGCTTTCGCACTTTCTTTTCTTTATTTTTCAGTTTTTACTTTCCGCAATTTACTTTTACGCACAATCCTTTCCTTTCTTTACGTTTGCAGTTTTTATTTTTCAAGCAATGAGGAGGTAATTCCCCTTTACTGGGGTGAAAGGTAAAGCTTTTATTATTGCTATTTAGATTAATCTCCCTTAATTATAATATATAAACTATTTAAAACTTGACTTAATGAGGATACCGCTATATTGGGCGGTTGGTAATTAATTATAAATTGGTTTTAACCTGACTAAGTATGGATACCGCCTGGTTGGTCGGTTGATAATTAATTATTAATTTGACTTAATCAGGATACCGCCTTTATGGCTGGTTGGTAATTATCACGTAAAGTTAATATATTATATTAAGGGAGATATCTAAAATAGTAGTAATAAAAGTTGATCCTCTAACCCCAGCATTTTCTTTTATTGTACTTTTACTTTATTTAATTTCATTAATTTACTTTTCAGCAATTTACTCTTCAGCAATTTACTTTTCAGTATTTAATTTTCAGTATTTTACTTTATGTCTTTTATTTTATTTAAATTTTTACTACCTGTAAATATGTGTCGTAACTAAGCCAGTTATCTGGGGTTGTGATGAAATCCTATATCACCGATTTATAAGGGGTTAGATTATAGCTTTGGTAATATAAAGGTTTATTTATTGAGTCTTAATCTTAATGCTTTTTATTAACTGGCCATTAATAAAATTGATTAGGTAAACTTAAAATGAACTTGGAAAAGGGATTTTAGGTTAAAGACCTTAGACTCAATAGCCCACGATCTTCCTTGAGGATAGATAACCCTTTAATAGATTTCCTTACATGATAGGAATATACCTGTCGGGCGGGGGTAGCCATAATTAGAACTTAAACTTAATGAATCCATGTAATTTGGTTGACATAGACATATGGTTCAATTGGGTTATACTGGGTATTTGTAATCGACCATCGAAAGAGGCTTTTACATAATTTAGTGTTCCAGGTTAATAAATTAATATATTACCCAACTGTAAGATAACCATTTCATCTTTAATAGATATTGGAAAGATTCACAACTCTGGATAGTTTTATAAATTTGAATTTTCTTCAATCTACTTTCAAGAAATTTTATTTACTTGTTTTAAGTTTTAAAGTCACCACCCAATCAAACAATCAATCTATTAGATACTTGTAAACATTTGACCTCATAAAAAAATTAATTGCAAAGGTTTTAAGTCCTCGTGGGATCGATACTTTTTTATACTACTTGAACGATATGTGCGCTTGCGTTATACGCGTGTGATTACGCACCGGTCAAGTTTTTGGCACCGTTGCCTGGGAACGAACCCGGGTCACCCGCGTGATATGCGGGAATACTCACCACTGCAAGTGTTGTTGTACAATTCAAGGTTGAAACTTTTCCCTGGAAAGTTGAAATCATGGCGGTCAAGTTTTTGGCGCAGTTGCCGGGGATTTAATTATCTTTTACTATTAGTTTAGGAGTTAGATACGTTATTTTTATCTAATTTCTTTTTACTTATTATTGTTGTTTTCTTGTATTTCAGGTTCTCAGAAACTACATGAGACGAACCAGAAGCTTTGAACTTCGACCAATTGACCCATAAATTGAAAGAACCATCAGACAATTAAGAAGGGAAAGGCGAGAAGGCCAATAAGCTTTAGTCAACATGGAACCTGAACCTTTGAACGTTGCACCACCGATTCCCATTCGAGACAGAACCATTTCGGTGGTTGACGGACTAATTTCTTGTATTATACTTCCTCCCTTACCAGTAAATGCAGGTGACATCAAAATCTGCATCCAGATGATTCAACAGTCAGTACAGTTTGGGGGAAATGCAACTGAAGATCCTAATTCCCACATCAGCAACTTCCTGGAAGTTTGCAGTACTTTTAATTACAACCGAGCAGCTGAAGAAGCAATGAGACTGCGGGTTTTTCCATATTCCCTCAAAGACAGAGCTAAAGCTTGGCTACATTCGTTACCAGCAGGTTCCATCACAACTTGGAACACTCTAGCCACCAAATTCCTTGTAAAGTACTTTCCACCAGCCAGAACTGCAAAGTTGAGGAATGACATCACATCATTCGTGCAGCAAGATTCAGAATCCCTTTGCGAAGCTTGGGAAAGATTCAAAGATTTACTCTGGAAATGTCCTCATCATGAGATCACAAAATGGCTACAAGTCCAAACCTTCTACAATGGACTTTCTGGAATAATGAGAACCACAATTGATGCTGCTGCTGGATGAGCTTTGATGGCAAAAGGAGTAGATCAAGCCTGGGACTTAATTGAAGAAATGGCCAACAACAACTCTTTGTGGCCAACAGAAAGGAGCATGATTCAAAGAATTGCAGAAATTTATGAAGTTGGAGCAAACACAGCACTGAATTCCAAGCTGGATGTGATTTGCAAAAATCTGGAAACTCTTAACATGAAAGTTAATGGTGGATCCACAATTTCACCATTTGGAGGAGCACCTGAGTCAGAATCTTTCAACCAACATAAAGAAACAGTGAATTATGTCAACAATTTCAACAGACAGGGGAACAATCCATATTTCAACACCTATAACCCAGGGTGGAGAAATCATCCCAATCTCGCATGGAGCAACAATTCAGGACAAATGAACAACCCACCACCCGGATTCCAACAACATAACAAAGGCCAGGAGCAGGCAAATGAATCAGGAATAACAGAAATGTTGATCCACTTGAAAAAAGATAGAAGCAAAACAATACTCTCAAGCAGCAAGATATGATGCTATGTTTCAATCCCAAGCAGCATTAATTCAAAGTCAACCAGCTTCTATTAAAGCACTGGAGACTTAAATTGGACAACTGGCCAATGCTCAGAGTTACAGACCGCCAGATAACCTTCCTAGAAACACTGAACCAAATCCGAGGAACATGGGGAAGGAGCAGTGTCATGCCATCATGTTAAAAAGCGGTACTGAAATCAACAAAGATGTTGGAGCCAAAACAACTGATGAGGAAGTTCCAAAAGAAACAAAGCAACAGATGGAGGAAAAAGAAGCAAAGGAAAAAAGAACAGATCACTCCACCTCCATATTTTCCCCAGCGTCTTCAGAAGAATAAACTGGACAAGTAATTTGCTCGATTCTTGGAGGTGTTAAAAAAGCTGCATATCAACATTCCATTTGCAGAAGCGTTGGAACAAATACCCAGCTATGCCAAATTTATGAAAGACATTTTTTCACGAAAGCGGAGATTGGGAGATTATGAGACAGTAGCATTATCAGAAGAATACAGCGCCATCATTCAGAGAAAACTTCCTCCAAAGTTGAAAGATTCTGGCAGTTTCACTACTCCTTGCACCATAGGAGAACATGACTTCGGTAAGGCTCTGTGTGATTTTGGTGCTAATGTTAACTTGATGCATTTTTCTATTTTCAGGAAACTGCAGATTGGAGAAACAATGCCCACTTCAGTCTCTCTACAACTTGATGATAGAACGCTCGTATTTCCAAGAGGCGTAGTTGAGGATGTGCTGGTCAAGGTTGACAAATTCATTTTCCCGGCATATTTTATTGTCCTTGATATGGAGGAAGATGCAGACGTGCCAATCATCCTCAGGAGACCATTCTTGGCTACAGGTCGAACCATTATTGATGTACAAAAATGAGAACTAACCATGATGGTACAAGACCAAGAATTAACATTCAATGTTTTCAAAGCCATGAATTTCCCAGATGATGAAAAGAATGAGGAATGTTTCAGACTTGATGTGATACATAGTACCATTCAGAACTCTGATGAAAGACAAAGTTCTACTGACAAACTTAAAGCATGTCAATTACCTGTGGAGCCTGAAGATAAAGTGCATTGTGTACTGAAGAAGCCTATTCTTGCACTACAAGCAACATAAGAGAAAAAGTTCCACCAGCTCAACGAATTGGAGGAATTTCACATACAGCCTTTTGAGGATGCCAAATTGTACAAGGAAAAGGCAAGGAAAAGACATGATGAGAAGTTAGTGCGCATACAACTGGAACTAGGGCAGAAGGTACTATTAAAAAATTCAAGGGTGAAATTCTTCTCATGGAAGCCAAAATCACGGTGGTCAGGTCCATTTGTGATCACCAAGGTTTTACCAGACAGAGCCATTGAGATACATGATCCTGACTCCAACAAAACTTTCAAGGTTAAAAACAAGCGTGTTAAGCACTACTGGGGAGAATCATTTGAGCGACAAAAAGAAAGTGTCACACTTTCAGATCCAGCCTAACGTTCGAGAAGTCACGTCTAGCTGACGACTTTAAACTTAGCGCTCGCAGGGAGGCAACCCATGCAATTTTTGTATATTGTGATTTGTTTGTGATTTAATTTTGTGTGTTTAGTTTTTGCAGATTAAGACATTTCAAGATGGAAGAAGCTCTCGCAAATCTTCACAAGCAATTTCATTCTCTCCCTCAAAAATCTCTGATGAAGGTTTACAAAGCTCGCTTGGAACGGATAAGACTACTGATGATCAAAGGTATTCCTACTGACATTCGTTGGATTATTGAAGCATGGGTCCGATTGGCAGGTGAGTCTTCTGACTCTTTTATTTCACATCTGTCTGGCTTAGGAAGGAGCACATATGCTAAAAAGAGAAGATCCAAAAGAATGTGTGTTTGTTATAAATGTGCTCGCATGTTTTGTAATACTCATTGTCGTTCTTTAGGAATGGTGTCTGATAACTGCGAAGATAAGATTAACTTCATTAGGGATGGCTTGAGTAAGGAGTCTTTGGATGACATATCTAAAACTCTTGAGACGCATCCCAGTGGATGTGTGTATCACGAGATTCGTGTGTTATACGCACAATTCCAAAAGGAAGGACAACTGTTAAGTCTCGGGAATCTGACTCAAAAAGACCATGTTTGCCAATTTATAAGAAAATTGGATGGGAAGCTTGTCTCTGACTCATAGACGTCAATCAAGCTGTAAATTCTTGTACATATTATATCTCTTTGTCTTTTCCTAATAATTGTGATTTGTTTTGTTGTTTTCTTTTATTTTCTCCGACAGAATCCAGACCTTTTTGACTATCACGATTCATTATACTGTTTAACTAATAATTTTCATTTGGCATGTACTAGTGCTATTATTGTTACTCACTCTTTTCAGGTGTTATAAATTCAACTCATCATTGCACATTTGAAAGCATCCAGAGTAAAACATGGAAGCCACTTCAAGAAGACGAATCGAAAACATCTGTGTGTTTTGCGATACTAGTGTTGGTGTTAAACCACAATATGTAGCTGCAGCACAGAATTTGGGTCGAGTATTAGCTGCAAGGAATATGCACTTAGTATATGGCGGTGGCAATCTTGGACTTATGGGGATCGTTTCAAAAGCCGTACAGGAAGGAGGCAGTCATGTCTTGGGAATCATCCCAAAACCCTTGGCGGAGGCAAATCTTATTGAACCATCAAACGGAGAGGAACTGATCGTGCCAGGTATGTCTGAACGATTGGTAGAAATGATTAATCGTGCTGATGCTTTTATTACTTTGCAAGGTGGCTTGGGTACATTGGAGGAAATTTTTACAGTGTTATCTTGGGCGAACCTGAACATACATCAGAAACCGCTCGGACTGTACAACATTGAAGGATTTTATGATTTTCTTTGTGTGTTTCTTGATGATGCCCGGAGAAATGGGTTTGTGTCAAAACCTTTAAAAGAACTCCTCTTCACTGCCAGAACTGCTCCGGATCTAATTGACCAAATCTTAGCCTATGAACCACAAATTGACCCTATCCTTTCAAAGATAAATTGGTCCGATGACAATCATGGTAAGAGGCGTCGAATTAATCTGGATCTTAACCTATAACTTTTCGTGTAGATTTTCAGTTAACCAGGTATTATCTTCTAAACTCTTCTTCTAATGTTTAAGACATTGGGGACAATGTCTCATTTAGGTTTGGGGGAGGAAATTAGTTGATTAATATCTTATTTTTAGTTGTGTGTTGTTTTTATTTTTAGTCCAAAATATTTCGAAAAATACAAAAAAATTGAATTTTTATTTCAAAAATTACATAAATATTATGCGTTTTTGTTTTAATTTTGACTAAAAATGTGAAATTGGTAAGAGATAGCTGAGTAAGGAATTTCCACTCCTGAGACGTATCTCAAACCTATTTCGGAACAAGTTAATTTTTGTTTATTTCATTTTAAATTATTTAATTTGTGAATTCTCCATAATACTGACTAAAATGGATCTTCATATGCTCAGTTGGCAGGTATTATTAACATGCATGGTAACATACGAACATGAGTTATAATTGAAAAGTTTGTAATATTCAGTGCTCTAGTTTAATCGGAGGTAGCATCTCAAAAAGTGATGGAAAAAAAAAAGGTCTGAGATCCGAGTTATTAAGTCTGTAAGGGTGTTTTAACACCTAGTGCCCTAAATCCAACTGGTTTGGGAGTCACTGGCCCAAAGCTCGCTACATGGATCAAAGACCCTGCAAAAATATATATATCTGAAGTCTGAGTAATTAAGTCTGTAGGGGTGTCTTAACACCTGGTGCCCTAAAGCCCACTGGTTTGGGAGCCACCGACCCAACACTCGCTACATAAACGGAAGATATTGTATATAAATAAAAAAAATCAAAAATCACAGAAAAAAATCAGAAAAATTAGAAAAATTATTCCATTGCCATAAAAAATGTGTGAAATCTGATAGAACTTTAGGACAAAAATATTACTCTCTTATCAACTACACTTGTGGCTGTTGTGGGCAAAAATGAGATTGATTAATATTTTGTTGGCTGTGTATATGGAGAATGATAAATATAATCGGAGAATTTACTTATTCGGTAATTTAGAAAGAAACAAAACAACTAGTAACTTGGAGTATAAGTTTCACCTGATTAGTCACTAACTTTCTTTATTCTATTTTCTCTTGTCTTTTTGCTTTTGTGTGCATTAGTTTTACTACCTTTTTACTTTTGTAAAATGTTTGTGGGTATCATTGCTGTAAACCCTCACGAGACTACAACTCGTCCACTAGGGACACCTAGGGGTTTAAAGGCTTGTTGCATACGCTAAATGCAACCGTGATCCCTACGAAAGTGGCTTAGTTTAATTTTTTTTTTGTTGTTTTGCTCGAGGACTAGCAAAATATTAGGTTTGGGGGTGTGATGAGCGGAAAATATATCAATATTCACCGCCCCTTTAACTTAATATTTTGTTTAGTTTCTCGGGTTTGATGAACGTTTTGATGTGTTTTAGTTTATTTTGCAGATAAAATAATATCGGGACTCAATGAAATCATTTAGGATGAAATATGGGTCAAATAAGGGCAATTATTGGACTTGATATTTTAATTTTGGAGATTGGAAACTTGAAATGGCGTTTTTGACAAAGTGTAGTTTTGCTCATCTGTCGTATTTTGGGAATAACTTTTTACTCCGATATCGGATTGAGCTGATTCAAGTGCCAGATTAAAGAAGACTCAACGATCTACAACTTTGAAAGACAAAATATTTTCGAATTCTGGATATTTCATGACAGAAATTGATAAACCATCCAGAAGTGTGTTGTGTATAATTATTAAAGTCATTTTCAAAGCAAAAAAATAAATTAATAAATAAATAATAAAATTATTAAATCATCACCAAACATGATAAGAAATTAGTGGAGCAATTAATAATGGATTTGGTGGAGTAATTAGTGGAGAAATTAATAATGGATTTGGTGGAGAATTTGATGGATGATTTGATGGAGGCAAAATTTTGCCTATAAATACCAAGTCATTTCATTTGTAAAATATATATTTTCTTCTTTGAAATTCCTAAAGAATAAATAATAAGATTGTATCTTGTTTGTTTATTTACAGCTTTCAGTAATTAATTTCTGCTTTCGCACTTTTTTTCTTTATTTTTCAGTTTTTACTTTCCGCAATTTACTTTTACGCACAATCCTTTCCTTTCTTTACTTTTGCAGTTTTTATTTTTCAAGCAATGAGGAGGTAATTCCCCTTTGCTGGGGTGAAATGTAAAGCTTTTATTATTGTTATTTAGATTAATCTCCCTTAATTATAATATATAAACTATTTAAAACTTGACTTAATGAGGATACCGCTATATTGGCCGTTGGTAATTAATTATAAATTGGTTTTAACCTGACTAAGTATGGATACCGCCTGGTTGGTCGGTTGGTAATTAATTATTAATTTGACTTAATCAGGATACCGCCTTTATGGCTGGTTGGTAATTGTCACGTAAATTAATATATTATATTAAGGGAGATATCTAAAATAGTAGTAATAAAAGTTGATCCTCTAACCCCAACATTTTCTTTTATTGTACTTTTACTTTATTTAATTTTCAGTAATTTACTTTTCAGCAATTTACTCTTCAGCAATTTACTTTTCAGTAATTTACTTTTATTTTTTTTACTTTTTACTTCTTACTTTTTACTTTTTACTTTTTACTTTTCAGCAATTTACTTTTCAGTATTTAATTTTCAGTATTTTACTTTATGTCTTTTATTTTATTTAAATTTTTACTACCCGTAAATATGTGTCGTAACTAAGCCAGTTATCTGGGGTTGTGATGAAATCCAATATCACCGGTTTATAAGGGGTTAGATTATAGCTTTGGTAATATAAAGGTTTATTTATTGAGTCTTAATCTTAATGCTTTTTATTAACTGGCCATTAATAAAATTGATTAGGTAAACTTAAAATGAACTTGGAAAAGGGATTTTAGGTTAAAGACCTTAGACTCAATAGCCAACGATCTTCCTTGAGGATAGATAACCATTTAATAGATTTCCTTACATGATAGGAATATACCTGTCAGGCGGGGGTAGCCATAATTAGAACTTAAACTTAATGAATCCATGTAATTTGGTTGACATAGACATATGGTTCAATTGGGTTATACTGAGTATTTGTAATCGACCATCGGAAGAGGCTTTTACATAATTTAGTGTTCCAGGTTAATAAATTAATATATTACCCAACTATAAGATAACCATTTCATCTTTAATAGATATTGGAAGGATTCACAACCCTGGATAGTTTTATAAATTTGAATTTTCTTCAATCTACTTTCAAGAAATTTATTTACTTGTTTTAAGTTTTAAAGTCACCACCCAATCAAACAATCAATCTATTAGATACTTGTAAACATTTGACCTCATAAAAAAATTAAATTAGCTAGGGTGTAAGATCATGAATAGAAACACATGCATATATACATAATCAAGAGTAAATGTAATGTATAAACATCATCACTCTCATGTCAGTAATACAACAAAAGGACTCCTCAGAAGACTATACTCTAAATGAATATAGCTCTGGAATGATGGACCCGACGACTGGTGACTGCAGTGTAACACTTGTCCTCGAATTGGATCTCCAAAACGGCACATGTTTTACCAAAAGGAGTGTCCTGCAAAAGAACTGGGAAGTGGTGGGGTGAGTGGAGCTACAAAAATAAGAAAACAAATCAGAACATCATATGAAATCATTTATACTCAAAGCTTTTCTAGAAAACTTTCCTGAAAATCATTCTTTTCTTTTAACTGTAAAACATTTTTCTGAAAACTTTCTGAGAAAGATAACTCTGGTGCTGTAGAAAAACTGGACGCATGGGGGCGTTACGTATCGCTGTCCTCCCATACGCCTAACTGGAGCCAGAAGTGAAAATCCATGACTTTGGGGCGTTACGTATCGCTGTCCCCCAAAGCATGCCACTCATGTCCCTGAAACTGGTGGTCTTGGGGCGTTACGTATCGTCGTCCCCCAAGCCACAAACTAGAACTGGGGGTGTGGATCTATGCTACCCTCCAAGCTCTGAAGCTAGGGTCTAGGGGCGTTACGTATCGCCGTCCCCCTAGCCCTATTCTACGTGTGCACACGGTCTCTGTCCGTCAATTCCATAAGTATGAGCTGAGGTGGATTTTTCTTCATGCCTCGAAAAATATAAAAATAATGCTGATAAACTTTAAAACTTTTAAAACAAATCTCATTTAACATGTAACTGATAATTATACAATGCTAACGCCCTAAAACTTTTAAAATAAGTCTTGAAATAGATTTAAGTCTGAAACAAGTACTTATAAAATCAACTTGCGAAAAAAAAATCTACACTCACAGATTTGAAGTCCAACTAAGTTCCCTTCACGTCGTTGGGGGCGAACGCGGCTCATGTCGAGTATCTATAAAGAATATACGAAGTTAGAATCAGCAGTTATAAAATACGATTCACAATCACATAAAATTCCTTAACCTAATTGGATTACCCCATTAGAACCTTTCTATTCCTCAAATGAATTGTAAAACAACATCCAGACTTGGTTACGCGTTGCATTTCCAAAAGAAAATTCTTGTTTTTGGTCGTCACGTCGCGACGCAATCCTCATTCGCGACGCGACGCGCTAACGTTGAGTTCTTGTACCTCTCTGCCTCATCAAGGTCGCGACGCAAGCTGCGCGTCGCGACGCGTCGTCGTTTTCCAGGGGCAGATTCTGCTTCACCGTGACCAGCCCCCAAAATCCAAACCCACACAATCCCAATCAAATACTACATCTACAACACATCTACAAGAAAATATAACATCTAATTTATCGTTATAACACACTCTTAACCCCCAAACACCATCAAATCCCATCATCCTTACTAAATCAACAAACTTGAATAACAAATCTAAAATTACTCAAACACCCATTTCTTCAACACAAATCATCCAAACTTCATTATTATCAAGTCATTAGCTCACTACCATCATCCTGTTGAACAATTATGACCCATAACATCACTATTTGTAAAAGACATTGTGGTTTTTGTACAAATTAACTATGTGACAAAGGAAATTGCTATTTTATCATTTTGTAATTAGATTACTTGAATATATAAATGATAAAAGTCCTTATGATTAGTTCCGGATTAATAAGATATAAGACAGTATCAATCCACGAAATTTTTAATCATTAAATATCCCTAGTCGTAGTATTATCGAGACTGGACATCGATAATGCGGAATAGGCTAGTATTACACTTGTGCGCGTTATGGAAGCGTAACAACATAGTTCTCATATATTTGGGTATTTGATACTCATGCAAGTGTAATAGGAGGTTTTGTTTACCGATGGTACGGGAACAGCTTCGCTCTGGATAGACCCATCGGAATCCCATTGGTAGTATGACTGTGTCTATGGGAATCCAAATCAGTGTAGGTGTATTTGGTCTTAACCTGAGACTTGCATCGCTAATACTTGCGACAATCAATACGCTTTGGTTTTGGTCGTCCGGGGCTTTAACAGGTTCTGTGTACGCCTCTTCTGGGTTTATTGAGAATCGTAGTGTATTGGGTGTGATGTCAAGATGGAAGTATCACTTCAGTCATATGGAAATGATGATCATGCAGGGATACAGAACTGGTACTCTATTATGTTGCAACTATTGGGATAATATGACAAGGTCATAATTATCCGATTAAATAGACTAGTTGATAGTGATCCGATATATGCTTCGTACGGGGCATACACAATTCCAGCCTCAGGCCTAGTATGTGACATCCGATGCTGGATCGCAATACGTAATACTCGGTATACTACGCCTGGTATAGATTATGTATTCCTTAAAAGAATATTTCTGGAGAACTGGGTAGGCATGGTGTTTTGCTAGAACCCAACCATGTCTTGTAAATCGGTAAGAACGTGGTACCGGGTACGCACGTGTTCGGATAGTCCGACGACCGGATTTACTGCCAACATATCCAGGAATCTCATGGGTCGCTTCCCAAAGATTCACTGATGACGTTTAACTCGAACAAAATTAATCTGGGATTAATTAAGAGAGAGAGAAAATTAATCTGGGATTAATTACGGCAAGAATTTATCTGGGATAAAATTTGAATAGTAGAGAGAGAACGATTAATTTGGAATTATTCGATTAAATAAGATATATTAATTGAAATTAGATTTCAAAGCAGAATTAAAATAAGATTTTAATTCGGGTGAATGAATTAATTAAGAATTAATTCGTAAGCGACTTTAATAATTATTTTGCTAGGCATAATTATTTAATTAAATTAGATTTAATTATGTCGCAACACAAAATTCGTTAATTCGGAATTAAACGAACCCGAGCCCGAAGTGTGTTAAGCGGGCCCACTCGAATTTTGAATTTTAAAGTGGGGCCCACCAACTCACATCACTAGTCAACTTTATTCACTTTTGGTTGATAGAAGTTGGTGGTGATTTTTGGTAGCTTATAAAACACATTTTGTCATTTTGAATGACATATACCTAAACTTGATTTTGGTAAATGGATTTGATTTTTTGAAAATCATATACATAACACAAAAAATCAAAAACAACTAACTCTCTCCTTTTTTTCCTAGCCATTGCCGATTGCTTCATCTCTCCCCTTAGAAATTTTTCTTCAAAATTTCTTCAAGCTAGCACTTACAAGGAGTTAACCAAGGTGTTAGGGAAACAAATCCTAGAGTTTAGAACACAAGGGAAAGTCTTGGAGCTATTCTCAAACACAAAAGTTTTGAACTTCCAACATCCAAAGAAACCGATCAATGTAAGTTTTTCTGCAACTTCTTTGAGTATTCATATGAAATCATGACTTAGAAGATCCTTGGCATGTTCTAGGAACCCAACACATCCAACTACCAAAATGCAAATCATTAAAAATTTGGGTTAAGAACCCTCACCTTGATTCAACTCATTTTCTTTCTTAACAATGCTCCAAATCCCATTTACTCTTTTCTTAGAGTTTAGCTTGATTAAATTATCTTGTTTGACTTCAAATTATTTGACAAGGAAATTGCAAATTTTCCCCCTCTTTCTCACGTCCGGAACAAAAAAAAGAAGCAATATTTCTCTTTTCTTTTTCTTTTTGTTTTATTTTTATTTCCCTTACTTAAAAAAAATCTAGAAAAGTGTAGGAGTTTCACTTAATTGGGCCTTGGGCTCTCTTTCTCTTATTTAATTAATTATGGGCTTGGGCTTATTTCTTCCTTTTTTTCTTTTATTTGTTGATGGGCTTGAAGAAATCCAAGAGAGAAAATTTGGGTTTGGCCTTGAGTGCATGATCGTTATTTCTAAATCGACTCCGAAAATTATTTACTAGCCCGGAAAAGAAAATCCCTACGCGTTACTGGTCAAACTAAAATATTTGGGGTCGTTACAACTTCTCATACTAACTAATAGTATATTTATTTAAGAATATATATCAATATAGTAACATGTAAGCATTGAATATAAATATCAATGAGTATTAACATTCGTAAATATTATTTTGGAAAAATTACACATCATAATATGTAAGCACATTAACATCTACTCAATCGCTGAGTTTTTACATGTCTAACAAAGACATCTCTAGGAACAGGCTTGGTCAGTGGATCTGATACCATCTCTTGCGTAGAAATGTACTTCATGTTTACCTCTTCTCGTGCAACTATGTCTTTTATAAAGTTATATTCGGTATCTATATGTTTCATTTTACAATGAAATTTTGGGTCTTTTGTGTAGGCTATCGCTGCTTCACTATCACAATTAACTAATACTGGACCAAAAACATCATTTAACATACCCAAATGATCCAAGAACATTTTCAACCACACAGCTTCTTGTATTGCAGATGAAAATGCCACAAATTCAGCCTCCATTGTGGATAAAGCAATACAAGATTGTTTCTTACTACTCCATGATATGGCACCATTGTTTAGCAATAAAACAAAACTGAATGTAGATTTTATTTCATCTGAATCTCCTCCCCAATCAGCATCAATATAGCTTCGCAATTGTAGATCATTCCTTTGATAGCACAATGCGCATGTTGGACAATTATGACCCATAGCGTCACTATTTGTACAGATCATGGTGTTGTTGTACAAATTAACTATGTGACAAAGGAGATTGCACTCTTATCATTTGTGATTAGATCACCTAGATGTATAAATGATATGAGGTCCTTATGATTTGTTCCTGGATTGAGAATGATATGAGACAGTATCATTCCACGAAGGATAAATCATTAAATATCCATAGTTAGAGTATTATCGAGATTGGACATCGATAAATACGTAAAAGACTAGTATTACACTGGTGCGCGTTGTGAGGGCACAACGACATAGTTCCCATATATTTGGGTATAGGATACTCATGCAAGTGTAATAGGAGGTTGTGTTTTACCGATGGTACGGGAAACAGCTTGGCTCTGGATAGACCCCCTCGGAATTCCATTGGTAGTATGACTATGTGTCTATGGAAGTCCGAAATCAGGGTAGGTGTATTTGGTCTTAACCTGAGACTTGCACCGCTAATACTTGCGACAATCAATATACTTTGGTTTTGGTCGTCCAGGGCTTTAACCAGTTCTGTGTACGCCTCTTCTGGGTATATCGAGAATCGTAGTGTGTTGGGTGTGATGTCAAGACGGAAGTATCACTCCAGTCATAGTGGAGATGATGGTCACGTAGGATACGGGACTGGTTCTCTTAAATATTGCAGCTATCAGGATATTATGACAAGGTCATGTATATCCGATTATAGAGACTAGTTACCAGACATCCGACATGTGCTTCGTACGGGGCAGACACAATTACAGCCCCAGGCCTAGTACGTGATCATCCGATACTGGATCGACATACACAATATTACGTATACTACGCCTGATATAGATCGCTTATTCCTGTAAGCATATTTCTGGAGAATTGGGTAGGCATGGCGTTTTGCTAGAAGCCAACCTTGTCTTGTAAATCGGTACAAACGTAGTACTAGGTACTTACGTGTTCGGATAGTCCGACGACCGAATTTACTGCCAACATATCCGGGAATCTCATGGGTCGCTTCCCGAAGATTCACCGATGACGTATGACTCGCACTTTTAATTAATCTGGGATTAATTTAATGAGAGAGAAAATTAATCTCGGATTAATTACGGAAGAGAGAGAAAACAATTAATTTAGAATTAATCGATTAATTAATATATTCGATATATTAAACGAAATTGGATTTCGACGCGGAATTAAAATTAGATTTTAATTCGGGCGAACAAATTAATTTAGAATTAATTCGTTAGCGACGTGAATAGTGATTTCGCTAGGCGTAATCATTTAATTACGTCGCAACGGAAAATTCGTTAATTTGGAATTAGCGAACCCGAGCCCGGGATTGTTTGCGAGCTCATTCACATTTCGAATTCGAGTGCGGCATGCAAGTCAAATCAAGCATCAAATCATTAGTCACATCAATCGTCAAATCACATGTCACTTTGAGTGATGTGACAATTGATTGATTGATTGATGTGAGATGATGGCAAGCATTTAATGCTTGCCTTTTTGAAAAGTATTATGGTATATGTTTAATTGTTTTTAGAAAACAATTAACAAATACTCATTTCTTATTCTCTCTCCTTAGCTCACGATTTTGGAGCCAAAACCTTCTTCTCTCTCACGCCATTTCTGCCTTCTATTTCTCTGCAACTGCCAAATGATGAAGGAGAAATAAGATGGTGTTTTTGTGGCAAAAACACCAAGTGCTAGCACACTCTAGGAGACATAGCAAGGTGATAGGGCATGATTTCGTGAGCTTGGAATCCCTTTTGGAAGCTTGGAGCTTGGAGCATCAATGGGGGACCAAGATGGTCGAATTTGAAGACTGAAAATAGCCCACTGCTGAGCTTCATGGAGGAGGGCAGAAACGTTTTTGTCTTCGCCATATCATCTCAACCTCTCGATGTAAGTATTCCGCAACTTCGTTGGTTGTATTCACATGTATTTTCTTGCTTGATAATTGATCCTTGAGACCTTAGAGAATTCCAACAGCGCAATCAGTTGTCTCTTTCAGATACCTAAATATTCTTTTAACTGCTTTCTAATGTGCTAGCCCTGGATTGGATTGGTATCTACTTACCATTCAAACAGTGAAACAGATATCAGGTCTTGTACACAATATTGCGTACATTAAACTTTCAACTGTATTTGCATAAGAAACTTTCTTCATTTTTTCATTTCCTGTGGAGTTTCAGGACACAATCTACGACTCAAAGCTTCAGTTCTTGTGATAAGAGTATCAATGGGTTTGCAAGCCTGTATTTAAAAGCGTTAAATATGACTCATGTGAAAGAGATAAAAAATTCTTTGAACGATTTCTTGAGATCTTAACCTTAAGAATATATGCAGCTTCACCCATATCTTTCATCTCAAAGTTAGATGATAACCATTCTTTGATGTGTTTAATAAATTCCTTATCATTTCCAGCTATAAGTATATCATCCACGTATAAAGATAAGATAATGAACTTATTTTTATCTCTCTTACTGTACGCACAATGATCTTCATTTATAATTGTGAAATCATTCGAAATGATTGTATTGTGGAATCGTATATACCATTGTCTAGACGATTACTTGAGACCATATATAGACTTTAAAAGTCTACATATTTTATCCTTTTCATTTTCTTTTATGAAACCTATTGGTTGTTCAATGTAGATTTCTTCGTCAAGTTCTCCATTGAGAAAAACAGTCTTTAAATGTAATTCTAGATCCATGCTAGCTACTATAGCCATAATCAAGCGAATTGAGGTGAATCATACAACAGGTGAAAAAAATCTCTTCGTAGTCAATTCATTCATGTTGTGTATATCCTTTTTTGCTACAAGTTGTGCTTTATATCTTTCGATATTACCATCGACATTATGCTTTATTTTAAGAACCCATTTATTCTTGATAGCTTTGCATCCTTTGGGTAGATCAACCAGTTCCCAAACTTGGTTGGACCTCATTGACTCAATTTCTTCTTCCATTGCTTTCATCCATTTTTCCTTAGCAGGACACTGATGAGCCTCTTTTATGTTTCTAGGTTCTTCATCCTCTTGAGATAGAATCATAAAGGTCTCTCATTTGATATCGAAACGATGTCGATGAATGCCTATACGATTACTACAATGTAATTGGGATTGTAGTTGTGGAACTAATTCCTCACTTTCCATATTATTCCCATTTGGATCGTGCACATTGGTCACACTTAGATTATGTACATCACTCCCACTCGGATCATGTAAATAAGACTTATGTGAAACTAATTCATCATTTTGAGATTCATGTGAAACTGATTCATCATGTTTTCTCAAATTTCTCTCATCACTCCCACTTGAATTAGGTAAACCTGTATGTTCACCAATCATGGGATTCATGTGATCCTAAGTTTCATATAGAGATAAATCTTGACCAACCTCTCCCTGCTTAGGAAAATCATTTTCTAAAAATCTGATATCCCATGATTCAAATTCTGTCACGCCGCCACTTTCATGTTCACCTATGCAAACATACCATTTTGATTGTTCAGAATATCTTATGAAGATATACTTTTTTTCCTCTTGGGTCTAACTTTCCATGTTAATGAGAACGCACATAGACATAGACCGCACAACCCCAAGATTTCAGAAATTGAATATCTGGTTTGCGACATGTCCACAACTCATATGATATGGTAGAAACAGATTTTGATGGCAACCTAACCATTTCAAGAAGAGTTATATTTCTTCTTTCCGCAACACCATTTTATTGAGGAGTAGCATGAGTAGTCAACTAATGACTAATTCCTTTTTCATCACATAAATCTTTAAACTGATCAGATAAGTACTCCCGACCACGGTCAGCGCGTAGCGCTTTAATTTTATGGTCTAATTGATTTTCTGTTAAATTCATAAATTTCTTAAAATATTCTAATGCTTCAGATTTATGAGCAATCAAATAGACATAAGTAAAACATGTAAAATCATTATGAATGTGATGAAATAATATGCTCTATGTCTTTCTCTGACATTCATTGGACCACAAATATATGAATGGATTAATAGTAATGGATATTCTGCTTTAGTTCATTTTCCAAATAGTTTTCTCGCAGTTTTTTCAGCCAAACAATATTCACAGGTTGACAATTCTACCTTCTCTATGTTTTCCAGAAAACCTTCTTTGGCTAATCAGTTCATTCTTTGCTGGCCAATGTGGCCAAGTCTAGTGATGAGTGATATTTCTATCACTATTTCCCACTCATTTAACCTAATATTTTGTATAGTTTCTTGAGTCTTGTGAATATTTTGATGTGTTTTGTGTTATTTTGTAGATAAATAAAGTTTAGGAAGAATTGGAGACAATTTTGGGGCAAAATGGACAAAATTGGAGAAAAATGGCAAAATCGTCATTTAAGCATCGCGACGCTGAAGCCTTGCGCGTCGCGACGGCCAGTATGCGCCGGACCTACTAACGTGCGCCGTCAGCCACGTGTCAAAATCTGACTGGTCAACTTTGCTAACGTGCACCGATCATGCTAACGTGCGCTTGACACGTGTCACCATCAAAACGGTTCTGCTAACGTGCGCCGGCCGCCACGTGTTAACATCTGATTGGACCATACCGAGCGCGTACCACGTGTCCTCTTCCTATTGGACCAAATAATCGATGAATCAGAGCACGCCACGTGTCACCATTCTATTAGACCGAATTTCCACCCAATCACAAGCTGACACGTGGCAGGATTTCATTGGACCGCATCGCCAGCGAACCAGAGCGTGACACGTGGCTCAATTATTGCTGCCGACAGACGCGTGGTCAAACCCGCGTGAACTGTTGCCAGCGTCGCGACGCTAGTGCATTTTCAGCGTCGCGACGCTGGAGCAAAATATGCCTATAAAAGGAGGCCGCCAGATTCATTTTTCTTCATGCTTTCCTTGGGAGCTTTTCCCTGTTTTTAGAGGATTGCATCTATTTTTGTATATATAAATAATATTTTTAATTATGTATTTTAATTTTCAGTAATAGTAATAGTAGTTCTTCTTCTTCTCTTTTCTTTTATGTTTTGTAGTTAATTTACCGTTGGGGTAAAAGGTGAAACCTTTAATATAATTATTTAGGTAAATCTCACTTAATTATAATATTTAAATTATAATTTAACCGGATTAATTAATGTCAGACTTTATTACCGCCTATATGGCTGGTTTAAATATAAATTACCTTACCGCCTATATGGCTGGTCTTTATGTGACAGATAATTACCGCCTATATGACTGGTGTAATTGGACTAAATGGATTACCGCCTATATGGCTGGTTTTAAATGTTTAATATTATTAATTCCTGAGAAAGCAGAATATAAAATAATTTATATATTATAATAAGTGAGATTCCTAGATAAGAATATTAATTGTGGATCCTCTAACCCCAACATTTTATTTTATTCTAGGGAAGTGATGAAACACAATACACACACTTAATAATTGATTTTCTTTTTATGGGTAGTTCTTTAGTTTGTTTATTGAGTCTTAAGCTTAATGCGTCTTGTTAACTGGCAATTAATAAGATTGATGAGGTAAATCTAAAATGAACTAGACATAGGGATTTTAGGTTTCAGCCTTAGATTCAATAGCCCACGATCTTCCTTGAGGATAGATAACCCTTTAATAGATTTCCTTACATGATAGGAATATACCTGTCGGGCGGGGGTAGCCATAATTGGAACTTAAACTTAATGAATCCAAGTAATGTGGTTGACATAGACATATGATTCAATTGGGTTATACTGGGTATTTGCGTCTGACCATCGGAAGAGGCTTTTGCATATTTTCGTGTTCCAGGTTAGCAAACTGAATTAGTACACATAAATAAGAGAATCAATTCATCCTTTTAACAGTATTGTGTGGAGTCACGACCCTAGATCTTTTGAGTCTGTTTATTTATTTTCCTTAGTATTTTATTTTGTTTATTTTATTTTTATTAAGCAATTCCACATTCAACCAATCAAAGCAATCAATTCCCTTCTCCCTATAATTAGATACATGTAAATAAATAGAATCAATAATTAATAACAACAGTAGGAATTAAGTCCTAGTGGGATCGATATTTTTATACTACTTGAACGATACGTGCGCTTGCGTTATACATGTGTGTTGCTAGATGCCACACATTTACATCACTATCATTACTAACAGATGAAGTAACAAACGAAAAACTGGAATTGCGATTGAAACATTCAACATTTAATATAATAAAACCATCCAGAAAATAACCAGAATCATAGAGTATTGTACCTAAGTACAAATCAACACCAAATTTATGGAAGTTGAAGTTGAAACCTAAATTAACCAAAACCAACGCAGAAACTAAATTTCGATGAATTTTTGGAGCAAATAGTACATCATGTAGGAGTAAAGTTTTTCTGTCATGCATGACTAATTTACATGTACCTATTCATTTGACTTCAACTCGTGAGTTGTTGCCAACATATATCTGTTGGGGTTTTGGGCGCGGGCACATCAGAAGCGCTGTTCGGGCGAAACCGTAATTTTAAAATTTTTTAAATTACCGAATAAATTATTCAATATCTAATATGAATAATTCATTCATATTTCACCTAAACATATTTATTCGATATCAAATAACGACATAAATAGTTAAGAAACGTAGCGAAACTTTTACGAAAATGTTTTTCCGCAAAATGGCATAAAACGCGTTTTTGACCGAACCGACTACCCAATACACATGAGGGCTTCCCAGGTCAGCCCCAATAGTATTAGGGCAGTTCATGGGCTGCCCGAATAGTGACAAATTCACTGTTTGGGTAGCCGTCACCCGGTTGGCTCAAAAGTCACCCGTTAACGCCGTTTTTCACCGTTTTTGCTTATTTCAACTCCGAAATAATTTCCGGAAATTGTTCCAACACCCAAAACACATCCAATATATTTATATGACATCAATTTTATCAACATAAACCCAGATTTTCCAGATCTGATCCAGAAACCAAAAATGTCAATTTTTCATGCTTTAATCCAACTTTTTCAACATTAGTCTAATTAATCTAAACACCAACTAAAGTCACCACATATGAACCACCCAAGAACAATTCTAGGCATTACAAGAGTGGTCATAACACTCTAGAATGACAACATATCATCAAATGATCAATTTGAATAAATATTACAATAATAACATCCAAATCAACTTCACACATGCAATATGCCTCCAAATCCATCCTCCAAATTCAAAAGCCCCAATTTTCAACAAGTAAAGAAACCCTAGAACTATTGTAGGAACACAAGAACAAGAAACCAACTTTCTAAACTCAAGAATGATAAAGATTACCTTTAACCTCCAATTCCTAAGCTTTTCTTGTTTATCCTTCATTTTCCTTCTTGTTGAATCATCAAACATAATTTGGGAACACTTTGGAGGAGGGTTTCGGCTATTGGAAGCAATTGAAGAAGAAAAGAAATTTTTTTACTTTAAAAATACCAATTGCCGACTTAGGAGGGCTATTTTTATCATTTACCAAATTTAATCCAATTAAATAACATTAAGCTTTATGTTAGCAAATCAAATTTGCACACATTAAGCTTAATTAAAACATGCCACATGTACCAATAATAATTAAACATATTGCATAACATTTATGTAATATGGATATTAATTAACTATTCAAATATTTAACATTTAAATATCTAAATAATTAATTAATATAATTATTATTATATATGTATTTTTATTTACATTAAATAACAAATACTTATATTAATGGCATGTGTCAAAATCTCATTTGATAAATAATTAATGTGTATCTAATCAAATTATGTATCAAATACAAATACACAATAATTATGATTGACCAAAATTCCCGAAAGCATGTGTTTTCGTTTAACCGTTTAAACGATTCAAATTAACTCATTAAATTCGATGAAGTATTATGAATAATCTGTATTATTCATAAAGCGTTGCCCAAATGCTCAACGAGTACACTTCATATTGTGGGACTCTCTAAGTTTATGTTTATCCGTCATGAAATCTAATTTCGTGTCCATAATTCACCCACTCATGAATTATGACGACCACAGATAATCTCGCTAAACTATACAAGTCAAGGTCATTGCATATATATAATCCCACGTCACAGGCTATCCATTTTATACCTGGGATATAGATAAAAACGTCAAATCCTTCCGGCATAATATGATCGACTTTTCCAAATTTACGATCTCTAAATAACACTCGAAACAGATTTCCAAAGTTATACAACGGCCATGGATTTACTAGATCGTAAACACGTGTAGGATGTCTATGCCCTGTACACAGGACTGATAGATTCTATCTTAATACGCACAGGATATCATGAGCATCAGTCCACACCCAACGAACAGGCGGAGGTCTGATCTAAATAGATCGGTGACGTGACTGCCATCAAAGTGTGGAGGATAACTCATATATCCACAGTGGTATCTCAAGTTGAAGGACCATTATGCTCGCTCAACTCGAGAAGATTCCTATTGACGTTGGTGTACCATCTATTAGGAAATCTTCAGTGAGTCGTTCAGTGTTTATCAAATAAACACCTACATATCTATACGAGTCTCCTGAGACTCATGGTTCATTGGGATAAACCATCGGACCAAGTCACGATATACGACATGTACTGGTCTCAGCGGATTTTACTAACTGACCCGTGTTAGTAAATCTTGACCAAGAACTTTATTTAAGGATATACTACTTATAGTAATGCTTCCCAATGTCAATTACAAACTACGTTGTAACTGCGCACTATGTTGTAAATCCTAGGGTCTTTGTCTAATATACACGTATCACTAAATCATATTTAGTTTCAATCTAATCATAATTAGATATCTAATCGCAATTAGATCGAATATGTGTATAAAAGACAAGAGGTGCTACAATTAAATAAGTAATATTATGGAAAAATGTATTGTTTGTATTTATGAATCGAACATAAATACGATCCGGATTGGCACTCTGAGCACCAATCCTAACAATATCTATTTTACCCTAGGTGAAATTCGTCGAAATTCCACGAAGGCATTTTTATCATTCGCTACATGGTCTATGGCTCATGGTCTACAGTCCACAAAGGATTAGATTCAATTAGAAAGATCGAAGTCGAAACACATATTTCATTTAAACATGTATTAAAGATATTCACCTTTTTAGGCTCGGTGTAATTACGAGCAAAATGACCATTCTTGCCACAGTTATAACATTTAACCTTTGTCATGTTTTTCTTTTTGGTTAGACGTTTTCCTTTCCCATGTTGGTTAATTTTATGTTTCTTTCCTGGCTTGGAAGAATATTGTTCTTTTCCGAACTAGAACCCACCACCATGAAATTTTATTTTCTTCTTGAAACCCTCAGGTTTGCTGATTTCTGTCATATACACTTCAGTATTTTATTTGGCGGCCGGGAGACGGTCGCTTTCTAATTCAAGGTGGCGTTTAACATCATCAAAAGTTTTGATGCTCTCATTATGGGTCAAATGTATCCTCATATGTTCCCAGCTATTTGGAAGAGAACGAATGACCGCTTGGACTTGATGTTCATTTGTAAAAACATGGCCATCATCTGCCAGTTCAGTAATCATATTTGACATTTGCCTCAAGTTTTTTGACATAGTGAACTCATTGCGTTTCTTGTATGTGTCAAATTTGATTGTGAGTGACCTAAGTTTAGTTATTGATGTACTACCAAACTTTTCAGCTAGTGTGGACCACATGTCCTTAGCGATGTCATATTTCATAAACTATTTCATGAAGTCATTATCCATACTGCTTAGCAACGTAATGCGGGTAATGGACTTCTTTTTCTTCCAGGCCTCATAGGCTTCTCGGTTTCTCCTGTGTTTGGCCGTAGTGTCCCGTTCAGGTTCATCTATGTTCATTTTCAAGGTTTCAAGAACCTCTTGTTCTTCTAGCACATATTGGATTTACATGCTCCAAATTTCATAATTATCGTCATTCAGTTTCTCTCCCTTGTTGAGTTCAGCGATAATGTTCTTTGTACAGAAGCCATATCAAAAAACACAAAGTTTCTACAAACATTCATGCACAATTGTTAATACTTTTACTTTATTTTATCATAAAATGAATTATGTTTAATAAAAATTTTCAATGAGGTTAAAGTAAAAAGACCACTATGTGTCCAATCATCATCCAATTACCCAATGTAAAAATATTATCAACATAATCAATCATGTAAAATCATTTTCTAAAAAAAAAAAATTTACATAGATTTTTAGAACTTAAACATGTGATAATACATGACACTGCTTAATTTAATTACATAAATTAAATTCAACATAAAACATTCATACATAAAAATATAAAAACAATATTTACATGCTATGAAATAATTACACATATGAACATTAACATAGTTTTGTTATAGAAAAAACTAATATCTAACACTTAGAACTTTTCTGATTCTAGAGTCCCAACATATAAATGTCTTAGGATAAGAATCCTTAGATTCTTGGGGTAACTTATAATTGATCTTGGACAACCATGGGAATCTTATAGCAAATCTAGGATCTTTGCAACGATTTCGAGACATCAAAGGAAAAATCGTATCTTTTGCCTTATGTCTGAGATACTCAATTGTCAACCTCTCAATGGCTATATTTTATTGAGAACATAGTTCTTCTGTATGAGTTACCAATTCTCAAATACTAGTAAGTCATTTTTTCCA
Organism: Zanthoxylum bungeanum; assembly: GCA_019454045.1. NCBI lineage: Eukaryota > Viridiplantae > Streptophyta > Magnoliopsida > Sapindales > Rutaceae > Zanthoxylum > Zanthoxylum bungeanum. The sequence goes on from SKCR01029763.1 coordinate 25,254, forward strand.
TATTACAGGAAGAGTATTTCGTAGCATTCTGAGTATATTTGGTTGTCCTATCCAATTACCTTCCCATATTGACTCTTGTAAAATGTTATTAAAAGTGATGATATGCGAAATCATATCATCGCATTCACTCATCCGATACTTATCCATTTATGATAACATGTCATTTAATCTTTCACTGTGTGCGGATTTCATGACCATTTTTGCAGTTTTTTGAACAATCAACATTATTTTTCTGCAACAATCACAAGGAAAAATCAGTACAATGAAAAACACAAAGTTACATTGGCTAAAATAAACATCACAAAAATATTCATTAAATTACACAAAGTTTATATGATAAAATAAATTTATCATGGCCGATTAGAACACTATGCAAAAAAGGATTAAACATCCAATCATGAATGATCGAAATTACCAAAGAAAATCGAGACAGGCATGACTCACACGGGCCGACATGAATCTCCAGGCGCCACCACGCGCTATCGAGAGTGGCACCACACGCCTCCACGCGCACCACGCACCGGCCATGGGCACCCACGCGCCCTCACGCTCTGGCCAAGGTGAGCCAAATCACACGCTCATATGACATGTCATCCGCGAGTTCTATGACCGTACGACATGTCGGTTATGTAATACCAAGGCAGCCGACCTGTCGGTGTATCATTTCGTGGATGACATGTCGTTTGAATAAGCTCTATACGTACGACATGTCCTAAAGAACAGATGACATGACATCTGAATGCCTAAGGAGCGGATGACATGTCATTTTTATATTCTGGGAGTATTTTTCTGGGTAAAAATAAGATCGACTACCCAACTTCTAGGGTCCATAACTCTCTCAATTTTAATCTAAATTAAGCAAATGATATACTGAATTGAAGATCTCATGTCCTAGTTTTCAAAACATCTTAGAACACGCCATTATTAATTTTATACTGTGAGTTATTACAGTCCAAAATTGGAAGAAAATTATTTTTGTAAGAACAAAATCAGAAAGCATTTTCTACATTTTTCATGCATGATCATGCATTTTTGTATAATCTAACTAGAATACATGCATTTAAGCTACTGATATCAATGTTATGAATCATTATCCCTAATATTTTTCCATATTTTTCCTCTTAGGATCTAACCATACATGTATTACTAGTCCTAGATTTATTCATAAACAAATTGAAATAAACCTAAGTTAACCACAACACAATTGCATACCTTACTTCTTATAGAGATGCTCTTAATCAAACTTAATTGATTGCTTAACTCAATAAATAAATGCTCTTATTTATAGGAGGGAAATCAAATTACTATAACATCACATGCATGACTTCCTATTAACTCACATGCATTTGGAAGCAAGACTTGATTAGTATGTAATCACATGCATTTGGATGAATTGATTACTATGTAACCACATGTATTTCGATATTTAATGACTTTCTATAACCCCTCCAAAAATGTTTACATCATGGGTGTACCACATGTTCCCCATCAATATTTTCCAAATTGTTGTTTCTTAACAACATTTTCCAACAGTCTCTATACTTGATATATTGATAAATTTATGAAGGCAAAATCACACACACACACATATATATATATATGTAATAAAAATGTTAATTATGTTAAATAATAATTGACAAAGAAGAATTGAAAATCGAAATATGGACACATCTTCTTCAACCATATGAAATCTTTTCTCATCTTATTATTCATAGTTTAAGTGTCTCTCAAGTAATTTTCTTAAGACTAAATTGGTGCAATTGATGAAATTTAGGGGATGATGAGGAACTCTCAACAAGTGGTTGTTTCTCATGTCCATAAAGGATGCAATATAATAGCTCACTCATTAGCAAATTATGCTATCAATTTTGAGGATACTGTAGTTTAGTTGGGAGATTATCACACATAAATCCAAATATTGTTAAGCAATTGAATTTTATGAAAGTAAATGTATTCTTATAAAAAAAAGTGTCTCTCAAGTATACCAACACTAAAATCAAATCTCATTTTATAGGCATATAATTGTAAAAAGGTGAGTAAAAGATCATAATGTAAGAGACAAGCGGGAGTTATATGGAGGTAAATGTTGCAAATGGAGAGATGAAAGTCTATGATTACATAGAAATATGGACATCCATATGCCTATAAATTATAGAATTTTATTAAAAACCTATTTCTATAATTTATTATAGTAAAACTATACCCTTTAATTTATTTCTTTTTTAATTTTAAGGTTTTATTATTCCTCTTTAATCCATTTTTATTCCCCTTTAATCCCTTTAATTCCTCTTTAATCCTTTTTTTTTCTTCTTTATTTTTTTTTTGATTAATAAGAGATTTGACCTAATTTGTTCTCTCTTTTACCCTTATAAAATAAATAAATAAATTTATTGTTCAGTGAACAATACATTTAACTTTTTTAAGAGGTGGGCAAGCTCAATTACATTTGTAATCCCTCAGATCCCATTTGGGCAATGTATTTTAAAAATACTTATTTTTATTTTAAATACACACTAAGTATAAATTGTTCTTTATTTTTTTGTGCACAGATGAAACTACTTGTAGCCACATTGTGTCTATGCCTAAACAAATACACATTCAGCATATACATAATTGACAGTCATTTTGGGACTGTAGGCAAAAAAATACAGTGACAATATGACTAAGGTAAAAAATGTGACTGTGCTCAATATATCTGAGGATCGCTAATGGGACTGAAGGTTGTCAAAATGATTAAGATAATTGATATGACTGAGATCACAAGTTTGACTGAAATTCGATAATATGATTGATGTCATAATTATGATTGTGCTCAATGTGATTAAGGTCGTTACTATGAGGACATAATTGTAATTAGGCTCAATGTGACTGAGAGTCGTAATGTGATTGAGGTAACTAATGTGATTGAAGGTAAGTAATATGACAGATACACATATAACATAATATAAAAAAAAAAAATTTAAATACACACCCCATGCATGCGCATGCGGTTTGTGTTTTTTTAATTTTTTAATTTTTTGGGTTAGATGTAAAAGGGAGAATATCATTTTTCCACCTGATAAATAGTGTATGAATCGTTTACCATGAAAATTTTGAAATTGTTATATTTTCCACCTAAAGTTTCAAATGTGTTCATTTTCAGTTTTACGAGGTGGAAAACATATAATTTTCTCTAAATTAAATGAATAACTTGAACACTTTTCCATTTTCGTGATAAACGGTACTTACGTTATTTATCGTATAGAAAAATAATAATTTCCCAATGTAAAACTTTAAATATGATTTGAACTAAATAAAAAAAAATTATATTCTAATTGGGTTTTTTTTAAATAGCCTTATAAATTATCTCATTTATAAGACTTCCTATTGGATGTCGGTCATATAAAATTGGTTAAAACCTTTGACTGTAAAAACATATTCGGAAAAATATAAAATGTTAAATATATTCACACTTATTCCTAGAGTTAGTTCAACTCTCTCAATGTGATTACGGTGAGTCATTGTAGCTACAATGAGAATTACGATGAAATATTATATGGGATAACCTTAAGGATAAATGTGAGTATGAATATAATTGCTCGGAAAAATAACTAATGTTTTAGATAAAAATAAAAAATAACGAGGAGTAGAAAGATACATACACAACAGATACACAGGTGGCGGGGTGGCGGGATTCCTGCATGCAAACGTCTCTCCCCATTTCAGCGGCGATCATATTGCATCCCTTTTTTCTCTCTCTCAGTCACGGGAGCTCATTCATTGCATCTCTCACGCTTCCCTTCTCCATCATGTATGTACTCAACAACACTCTCCATCATTCATCCTGTTAATGTGAGTTCTCTCTTTTTCTTTTTTTTTTTTCTTTTTTTTTTCATTTATTATTATTTAAACTTTTTATTGTTATTGAATTGAAGGAATCTGAGTAATAATCCTCGAAATTGAAAAAAAAAAAAAAGATAAACAAATGGAGAAGAAGAAATATCCGATTGGACCGGAGCATTACACGTTGTACGAGGAGGTAGGGCAGGGCGTGAGCGCCGCGGTTCATCGAGCTCTTTGTATTCCTTTCAATGAGATTGTCGCCATCAAGATTCTCGATTTGGAACGCGACAATAGCGATTTGGTAACCTTTTTTTTAAAAAAAAAAAAAAATTATATAATATGTTGCTGATTTTGAAAATTGTGTACCTGCTGATTGTCTGTAGTACGGTGTCGTTTTTTATTATTTTTTTTTTATTTTTGTTGTGATTCTGTGTTGAGGAGGAATAAAGAGAATTCTACATTTATGTCAATTAATGAAATATAAAAGTTGATTTGAAAGTTTAGAAGATGATTCTGTTTTAAATAATTCCGATTGTTTTACATTATATCAGATCGATTTTATATATATTTTTTTCTGGAAATTATGTAGTGGCTGATATCTTTTATACGATAACCTTTTGAGATTCCGAGTTTCCAATTAAGAGACTTTGAATTATTTATTTATTTATTCCACCGTAAAAACGCAGGATTTGTTACTATCAATTGCAGGTAAACAGAAATTAGTTTGAAAATTTAGGAGACTTAAAAAGTTTTTAAAAATTGTAAATCAGCTAGTTTGGATATCTTTTTGATTGCTTGATGTAGAATACAAAATACAAAGAGTGGACATCTTTTTTAAGGACCTTTGCTATATTGTTTTTTTTTTTTTTTTTTATGGGAAATGTTGGAAACTCCACCGCCAAACCACCCGACCCGGGCTTAAGCAGAGCATGTAAAACCCTCGGCTGCCCCAGGCTCTTACAAGAAACGCACCCCCGGATTCAAACCCAAGACCTGGAGGCCAGATCTTGAGCCCTACACCACCAAGCCACGCCCCTTGGGACACCTTTGCTATATTGTGTGCAAGTAAAAAAGTGAATTGCCTGTTTATTTAGTTCACTTGACCATGCCGTTTGAAATCATCTAATTTGGTGGCTTAGTGGTTGTCCTTTAGCTGGATTTTTTCAAAAAATGGAAACTTTTGCCTTCGGTAGAGTTTGAAATTGTTTGGTTATATTGATATGCATTTGATTGGTTTAAATTCTTATTTGGCACAAGAGTACATATCTATCACTTTGAATGAGTTCAATTAGGCAAATTGAGTTCAGAAATGAAAATAATGGTATGTTAACATTTTTTTTTTTGGTTTTTGAATTATATATTATTTCAAGTTTCAACTGGAAGCTGTTTCAATGCCCACGTTTAACTGATTGCCCTGTTCAAGATGATGAATTTAATAATTTATGTGTAAAATGCAAACTGAAGTATTATTTAGGTGTTTCATTTCCATTAGATATCGGAAATTGTGTGGTGGAAGCCTTTTTGTATATTTTTAGTATGCCGATATAATTATATTAGAATGTTCAGAATTACCATCAAAAGTTTTAAAATTGGTTCTAGCTTGTTTTATGCATGATTAGTTCATTTTTTAATGATCGTTTATGACATTTTTTGTTTTTATCTCCTCAGAATAACATATCTCGTGAAGCACAAACAATGATCTTGATTGACCATCCTAATGTGCTTAAATCACATTGCTCATTTGTTAGTGTCCACAATCTGTGGGTGGTTATGCCATTTATGCCTGGTGGTTCCTGTCTTCACGTACTGAAGGCTGCATATCCTGATGGTTTTGAGGAGGTGGTTATCGCAACAATTCTACGTGAGGTTTTGAAGGGTTTAGAATATCTTCATCATCATGGCCACATACATCGAGATGTCAAAGTGAGTATTTGTTTTCTTTATGACTTGAAGGTTATCAAAGTGGATATTTGCTTGTGGTGTACAGACTATAGTGTTTACATTTACCCTTAGTTGCGTTATCAGGCGTCTCAAGGCATGTGTGAATTAATTGTGTGACTTTCTGTTAAGTCTTGTTGCTGATATGAGTTCTCTTAAATTGTGAAATTTTGTGTTCCTTATTTTATACATAAATGTAGCTATGTGGGTGACTGCGTATTTGTTCACACCATACAAGAGATGAAATATTTTACATCTGCATTAGTATCAGAAGAATAAGAACTAAATCTATTAATGAAGTATTTTGCTTGTGGGTTTATGCATTTGGAGGGGGGAAAGCAATTGTTTATGGGCTAGTGCAGTACTGGCTCTGTTGTGAGTGGTGTGGATGGAAGGGAATCGAAGAATTTTTGAGGAGCTCAAGGATAATGAAGTTGATTCGCTTTGGGATAAAGTACATTTTTGGGCTTCAATTTGGGTTCATGTTTCTCCGGAGTTCAAAGATGTGCCTTTATTCTTTCTTCATCTTAATTGGGAGGCTGTTGTGTGATTCTAGTTTTGTTTTCTGTTGGCTTGCATCATTTTGTTAGTTTTAAGCTTTTCTGCTTTTGTGGACTTCTTGTCCATTGTTCTCTTTGTTTATGGTTTCTGTTGCATTAATAGAATTAGAAAGTTTAGTTTCTTATCAAAAAAAGAACTAAATTTCAAAGCTGAATAATGGAGATATTATACCGGGAAGGCATAGTGAACTTGAAAGATAGAAATCATAACTTAGAGGAATAGAAAGGAATACTATGTTTCTAGTCTAAAGATGGAGCATAATGTCTTGTCTTGTGGGATCTGTAATTTATGGGGTCACTAAATTCATAGGGCCAAACTTTGGGTAAAAGATCAATGCAGTAATTTCTTGCCTCCAATGTGTATGATTATCCAAACTACCCAGCCTATTCTAACCTTAAAATTACCAAAAACAGGGAAAAAAATTTTCATATCAAGGATTTTAGAAGCTCAACCGTGTGTTTGCCAGTGTAAGGTTAGGTTAGTATTTAGTAACTGCATATAACACAAGAAAGGGAAATAACTTGGGAATCTTAGGACACAGAGCACAAGAACCCATAAAAGAATAAGAAGTGTTTACCTTGGTTAGGATATAAGTTAACGGTCAGACTGACTGAAGGGAAAGATAGACCCGGCCAAGGTTTTGGTTCGGAACCGAAACCGAACCGGTTGAAACTGGCCGGTTCCGGTTCTGGAATCGGTTTTTTCGATTCGGTTAAGGTTAGCCCCTAGCCGAACCTTACGGAATCGGACGGCGGTTCCGGTTGGAACCGTTGGGCTCCCAACAGCTACTAGCCGTTGGGCAAGGCAGGCCCAACGGCTAGTAGCTGTCGTTGGCTCCCTGCCCAAAAAAAACATTTTTTTTAAATATAATTACTAAATTATCCTTAATAACATTAATAAAACGACTAGTTTTAAGTGCATTTTAGGTATCACAAAAATAATCCAAAAATGTCTAAATATGAGTCATTCTTCATTTTTTCAACACACCAATTCTCTCATTATCAATTTTCTCATCTTCAATTTCTCATTCTCAATTCTCTCATTCTTCAATATTTCTTTAACAAAAAATAGCAAGCTCATCTGAGAACACTATGTCCAATGTGCCAACCCAAGAGAGCGGCCAAAGTATCGGTACACGGAGAAGAAAAGTTAAGTCTCTGTCCTCCGATATTTTCAAAATTCATTTTCATTTAGTCGAGACTGAAAATGAAAGTCCAAGAGCAATATACAACTATTGTGTTATATCTTACAAATTTATTGGTGGCTATGACAATATGAACAAGCACTTGGATAGACATCATGCCGCTGAATAATTGTAATGAGGAACTATCTTAAAAATATAACTGAATTACTTGAGTTTTGATTCCTCTCACCCCTAGAGGATACGTAGGCAACTTAAGTTTGTAAAAATTTAAGTTCAAGTTCTTTAATTTTATTTTTAATTTAGTGTAATCTAAATTCAAATTAATAATATTAAATAAATTTTTTAATCTCATTTTTTTTTTAAAAAAATCATTATTAAAATTTAAAATTAAAAAAAAAACGGAACCGAACGAACCATTGGCCGGGTCTAGGGAAAGATATACACAGTCGCTACGGGTATGATTTCTGATCTGTTTCAGCATGCTAACAGGATTAACTTGCATTAAAGCTTGATAATTTATTAAGTTGTAAACTCCATAAGCTATGTTTAATTTTGTATTCTATATGCATATGTTAAATTTCTTTTTAGTTATTGGCCATCATTTCTTATTCTTCTAATAGGCTGGGAATATCCTCATCGACGAGCGTGGTGCAATCAAGTTAGGAGATTTTGGTGTTTCTGCTTGCCTTTTTGATTCCGGTGATAGACAACGCATGAGGAATACATTTGTGGGAACACCTTGCTGGTAAGCTTTTACAATCAAGTGCTCGAACTGTTTCTTCAGATCCTTGTGGTGGTAGAGAGTAGAGACTGTAATTCCAACATCAGAATTCGGAAACATCTGTATAAAAGACTTGGATGTTCACCAATTTTATTGTGCTTTTGATAACTAAAAATTTATTTTTATTTTTATTTTTTACAGGATGGCACCTGAGGTTATGGAGCAGTTACATGGTTATGACTTCAAGTCAGTTTATTGTTTTATAAAAAGAATTACTCCCTTTCAACTGAGTAGATGGCTTGATATTGATGTATATCTGACCTTACCTGCAGGGCTGATATCTGGTCTTTTGGTATAACAGCATTAGAGCTTGCCCATGGCCATGCTCCTTTCTCAAAATATCCTCCTATTAAGGTGCATTTTTTATATAATGCAAATGCTATTCTTAGCAGTTCTAGAGAACCAAGGTTATAATAACCTTAAGAACATCTAAACTTGCTAGGTACTCCTTATGACCTTGCAAAATGCGCCCCCTGGCCTTGATTATGAAAGGGATAGGAAATTTTCTAAGGTATTCTCTCCGGAATCTGACATCGTTAACACTTCATTTGTAATCATATTGCAAAATGTATTCTTTATATCTTTCTTTTGTCTCTTTAGTCTTTTAAGCAGATGATTGCCAGTTGCTTGGTCAAAGATCCTTCAAAGAGGCCATCTGCAAAAAAGTTGTTAAAACATTCATTTTTCAAGCAAGCTAGATCAAATGATTATATAGCACGGACACTTTTGGAGGGGTTGCCTGCTCTTGGTGATCGTATGAAGGCATTAAAGGTTTGCATGTTATTGCTGAGGATGTAATTTAATTCGTATGATGTACTAGTGTTTGCATAATGTTCATAAAAGTATTGTGATTTTGAACCACAGAGAAAGGAAGAGGATATGCTTGCACAGAAGAAAATGCCAGATGGGCAGAAGGAGGAAATATCACAGGTTGGACCATTATTTTTCAGTAGAAAATTTGAATTATTTTGATGTTTCTGACAAACCTGCTTCTGTTCTATATTTTTTCTACTCTGTTGTTCAATTCACTGCCGCATTTCATTTGATCAATATTTGATATGATTACTTTTCCTTTAATAGTCTTTTATACATCTGATCACCCTTTCTGCATCTACGATTAATTTGAACCATATTTTAAACAGAACAATTTGAGTTGCTTTTAATGAATTTTGATGTTATACTTTTATTTATTCAATAAAGAATTTATCTTTTTAGCTGCAACATTTGACAAAGAGCTGAGACTTTTTAGAGGCTACACCTTAATCTAAATTGCAACAGAAGAATGTCATCAGGCAATCCTTTGCTCTTACCTGATTCTGGCACTTGCCTCTGCTAACATGACTGCTGAAGTTGATTGCATATAATAAACAACTTATCCTGACTCCATGCCCAGAACCTAGTGCTAGCCTAAATCATGGCAGAAAGACAGCTTTCCTAGTGAATTGGTCTTGCCCTGGTTTGATGACATCTTTCTTAAATATGATAAAAACATTTATGCTATCTGGACTGTTGGTAGGCCCTTGCTCATTTAATGAAATTACTTTTCTTTTGGGGCATTTTTATAAGAACACGAATTCTGAATAATTTAGTTAAAATTAGCGGCAATCTACTTGGAAAGTTCATAGATAAATAGTTTGACAGAGTTGATCTATGCATACTACAGGTTGGAGTCATGGTCATTTTGGATAATTAGATTGTTGTTAAACATATGAAAACGTTGTATCACTCATTACAAGGATGGCCAAGAATATGGTACTTTGTTTGCTTGATCCATGAAAGCACATCAACCAGTCGACAGTAAACACATTAGGATGGATGAAGAGAAGTAGATCAAAATTTAGTGAAAGATATGGCAGCATATGAGTCAGGCTTTTGTAAAAGGGCTGTTCAAGTAACTATTAAGCAGATAAGCTGTTAAACTTTTGCTTTTCCCTATTCTTCAGCAATTACGCATTGCTCGAAAGTTGTCCTTGTTAAAGGAAGACACAACATGCTTTGGGTTGAAATTGATATAGTTGTTCCTTTTTTCCTGAAAGCGAAAAACTTGTCCTTGAAAAAGTAATGTTGGGTTTGTCTATGAATTTGCATTTATTTTAGTGGTATCCTCTTTAGGTTTCATGTTGGTATAAAGATCAGGCTTTTGGTAGTGTAATGTTATTGTCAGTGTTCGGCAATGATTACTTCTATATCACTGTATGGAGAATGAATGGTTATATTGCTTTATAGTTTCAATGTATTTTTGTTTTGGTCAGACTTTCTGCAATGTAATCATTACTTCCAAGCAGGGTTTTCTTGTCACATTTTGGCTAGTGCTACCAATCACCATTAACTTGTTCTTATGGTTATATGTAGAATGAATATAAGCGAGGGATTAGTTGTTGGAATTTCAACCTTGAAGATGTGAAGGCTCAGGCTTCCCTGGTATGTAGCAAAGGTCCATTTTTCTTTGTCAATGATTTTGGCTGTGATGTGTTTTTAGAATGTGATATCATCATTCTCTATCAGATCCAAGATGAGGACATGATATCTGAGAGCAATCAAGGAGGGAGTTCGAGTACTTTCTCTTCACTTGAAATGCCAGAAAAACAATCAGAATGCCAAGTTGCAGATATGGTATATCAATACTATGGTTTTGGTGTTTTGTAGTGGGTGATAGGCCTTTTCTATTTTTGTTCACTTAAATTTCTTCAGTCTTTAAGGTCTTCATGTTCACTAATGATCTGGAATTTCACAGGAAGATAATGATCTGATGCAGAATCAGTTGCCTCCTCATATACCTGTTGACTCCACAATGAATATTACAAAGTAAATCCTTTTGACATAATGCCATAACTTTGTCACGTTTATCTATTTTTCATGTTGGTTTATTTACATAAAGGTAGCATAATAAAGAAGGGCAATAGTTTTACCAGAAGAAACCTAAACGAATTCATTTCACACCTGAGCCGTGTTAGGTCCTTTACTGGGGTTAAGGCAGTAAGGCTTCATGTACTTGACTTAATCTAATTAACATAATGTTTTATTTTCCAGACTTACATGTGCTAAATCTGATGATGATTCAAACATTGCTAGTCCATGTTTTGAACGGTATGCTCAATTGAATTCTCCCCGTCATGATGATCGCAATCAGAATAATCCAAGTGAAAAGTCTTATTTCGAGGGTACTGCTCTTCCTTCTCATCAAAGAACAGGAAGCACCGCATTATCAGAAAGTAATATTGCTCCTGTTAACAAAGAGAGGTCTGCCACTTGACGATCTACAAATTTATTTCAAACATTTTCTTGGTTAAAATGCTTTTCTTTGACTGGCTAATGGTTGTCATCTCATATTATATTGCTTGGGGGCAGGCAAGATGCTGATTATTCATACCACTACCTGCAAAGTATTTGGTCTTTTATAAATATAGGAATAAGTGCCACTTTCTATGCTATTTTTTCTTTTTTATCTTTAATATCAACAATAGATCTAAAAACTGACTAAATGACATTCATATTTATTTTGAAACAGTGTGACACGAGTTCATTGTTTAAGAAAAATTAGGAGAAAAAAAAAAACACACCCTATCCAACATCTAAAAGGAAACTATAGCAAGTATGCTTTCCTTTAGAATGTACAAACACTGTACAGTTGATGACAGCACAGAGAACTTAATATATATCTGATAGCATTTGGAATTGAATTGAATTAACTGAAAATATATCAGACCTTACATCAGATAAATAAAAGAATAAAAGTTCAACATATCAGTTTATATGGAAACAGCTTAGGAATGAAGGATCTTTCCCTTCTACTCCACTCTTTCCTTTCCCCTCCTCTCCCTTTTCTCTTACCGACATAGTAGCATGCCACATACATTGGTAAAAACAGTTTTTGGCTTAATATTTATGTTTATTCCGGTGGTGTGTGTGTGTGTTTGTCATATGTTAACTTTGGCATCTATTTGGGCTTCAATTTCTAAAACATTTTAGAGTTCTTTGCTTATAAGGATTGTGATTTGTGAGACTGTTTTTTGTGTGTTATTTTGTATTACTTTGATTATTAGTGTTTAGTATTTTTCGCTCTTGTCAGAAGTGGCTTGCTGGTTCAGCTCTCTTTGTATCTTCTTTATCTGGATAAAAAAAAAAATAGTTTTTTCTCCAATCAAATTAATACTTGTTGCAATCTATGCTGATAGAAGTGTTTGTTAATGGAATTTATAGTGATAAACTGCAAAATCAGCCTCAAAACAACTCATGTTGCAATGGAGAAACAACCTCTTCAGCAGGAGATGATACAGTTTCGGAAATCCCTTCAAAAGTGTCTAAATCATCAGGCAAGTCCTCATGTCTATTCTATTCAATCTTTTTCTTTTTAAGGCACAGAGAATCTGATACTTCTGAATTGATTGCTGTTGATCTTTTTGCTCTTGATATTTCTAGGAAATTTCTGCTTTCCCATCTCATTTAAGTATTACTATGGCAGCAAACAGTGATGAACTTGATGAGAAAGCAAAGCCACCAGTTATTCAGCAAAAGGGTCGTTTTAAGGTTACATCTGAGAATGTTTGCTTGGAAAAGGTGACTTGAATTCTGATGCTGATGCTCCTTTTCTTATACCAATTGGATATCAATTGATCTTCCATTTTTCAGGTGGTTCCTCCAACGCTACTACTACAAAAGAGCCACAGCATGCAGGTTGGTAGTTCTGAGGTCAGCACATTGACTCCATTTATAATTTTCATATTTGTTGTTGAAGAAATGGAGGAAACCCGCTTTTTATTTTCTTGTTTTAAACTATACAAGAATAGGCTTTATATAGCCTTCAGTCTTCTCTATAAAAGGAAAATAAATCTACCCATAATTACATACAATCAATTACCATATCCCTAGTAATCTCAAAGGTACTTTCCTATTTCTAACACTCCCCCTCAAGCTAGAGCATATAAATCATATGCACCAAGCTTGTTACAAATAAAATCAATACGAGGACCCCGAAGAGACTTAGTAAGGATGTCAGCTAATTGTCCTTCAGAGTTGACAAAGCTAGTGACCATGCATCCAGATAAAATTTTCTCCCTGATAAAGTGACAATCAACTTCTATGTGCTTGGTACTTTCATGAAACACATGGTTAGATGCTATATGTAGAGCTGTCTGGTTGTCACAAATTAGCTTCATTTGTGTCCCACCTCCAAACTTTAATTCCTGTAACAACTGTTTTAACCATATTAACTCACATGTTTCCAAGGCCATAGCTCGATATTCTGCTTCTGCACTAGACCTGGCGACAACTGCTTGTTTCTTACTTTTCCAGGATACTAGGTTGCCTCCAATTAAAACACAATATCCTGTAGTAGAACGCATGTCGGAAATCTGCATCAGAATATCCAACTATTTGAGTATTGCCTTTATCTTCATACAATAATCCTTGTCCTGACGCTTTCTTGATGTATTTAAGAATGCGTATGACAGCATCCCAATGAATCTCACATGGAGTTTGCAGGAACTGGCTAAGCGCACTGGCTGCAAATGAGATATTTGGGCGAGTAATTGTAAGATAGTTCAACTTTCCAACTAACCGTCTGTATCGTCCAGGATCTTTTAGCGGCTCTCCAACTAGTTTCCTGTACTCCTCAGGGTTCTCCAATGGCTCCCCCTCTTTTGGTAGAAGTTTAACATTTGGATCCATGGGCATGTCAACGGGTTTACAATCTAACATGTCAGTTTCCTGAAGAATGTCTAGAGCATATTTTCTCTGAGAGATGACTATACCAGTATGAGACTGAGCTACTTCTATGCCAAGGAAGTACTTTAGTAGTCCCAAATCCTTAGTCTGAAAATGATTAAATAAGTGTGTTTTCAGCTGTCGAATGCCCTCTTGGTCACTTCCAGTAATGACTATATCATCCACATATACAACCAAGTAAATGCATTGGCCATTGGAATGTCGATAGAAAACCGAGTGGTATGCCTCGCTACGAGTCATACCAAATTTCTGAATGACAGTACTGAATCTCCCAAACCAAGTACGAGGAGACTGTTTGAGACCATACAGAGAGCGACGAAGTCGACAAACCAGACCATACTCCCCCTGAGCAACAAAACCAAGTGGTTGCTCCATATAGACTTCCTCTTGGAGGTCTCCATGAAGAAAGATATTCTTGATGTCCAGCTGATAGAGCGGCCAGTGACGCATAGCAGCCATGGAGAGAAACAAACGGACGGAAGCAATTTTGGCTACAGGAGAAAAAATGTCACCGTAGTCCAAACCAAATATCCGGGTATAACCTTTAGCAACCAGGCGAGCCTTGAGTCGATCAATCTGCCCATCAGGACCAACTTTCACCGCATAAACCCATCGGCAACCAACTGTAGATTTTCCAGGGGGTAACGGAACCAAATCCCAAGTGTCACTTGAGTGTAAAGCATCCATTTCATCCATCATTGCTTGTTTCCATCCTGGATCAGACAAGGCCTCATCGACATATCCAGGAAGAAGAACAGAAGACAAGGTGGAGATAAAAGCAAAATATGGAGCAGATAAACGATGATAGCTGAGAAATGTATAAATAGGATGCGGATTACAAGTTAAACGAATACCTTTACTGATGGCAATTGGGCCAGGAGGGCCAGGAAGGTCCACGGTATGGGCAGGAGCTAGAGCAGGTTGTGAGTCGGTGGCTGCAGTGTCAATGCCGGCGGAAGATAGAGAACGAGGACGACGGTGATATACCTGAAGAGGACGAGGTGGTGACATAGTCTCAAGTGTAGGATGGAAGAATGGAACAGACAGTACCACAGAAGGGGTGGGAAGAGTCGGGGTATGAGGAGAGAAGTAAGGTGATGACTCGAAGAATGTGACGCCGGCAGAGATGAAGTAGCGGTTATTATCTGGAGAATAACATCGGTACCCTCTTTGAAGTCGGGAATATCCTAAGAATATGCATTTAGTAGACTTAGTAGAGAGTTTATCTTGTCCCGGGGTTAGATTATGGACAAAACACACACAACCAAATATGCGAAGTGGGACCGAATAGAGAGGTTGGTTGGGAAATAAGATAGAGTGGAGAATTTGGTCCTGTAAAACAGAAGAAGGCATACGATTAATGATATAGAAAGCAGTAAGAACTGCATCCCCCCATAAACGAAAGAGTATATGGTTATGGTTTAATAAGGTACGAGCCGTCTCAATGAGATGTCGGTTTTTACGTTCAGCTAGACCATTTTGTTGGGGTGTATAGACATAAGATGACTCATGTAGAATACCAAGAGAGGATATAAAGGTGGTAAAAGAAGCAGAAAAATATTCCCGAGCATTATCACTACGAAATACACGAATGGGAACATCAAATTGAGTTCTGATATCAGCACAAAATTTTTGAAAAATATGAAATAAATTAGAGCGATCTTTCATTAAAAATAGCCAAGTATTTCGAGAGTAATCATCAATAAATGTCACAAAATACCGAAATCTCATAACAGAGTTGACATGACACAGACCCCAAACATCGGAATGAATTAACTCAAAAGGGGACGCTGCCCGATTATTGACTCGCTTGGGAAACCGTACATGAGTATGTTTCCCAAGTTGACACGACTCACATGGAAGTGAAGATAATGAAGAAAGTTGCGGAACTAGCTTCTGGAGCTTAGAGAGACTGGGGTGACCCAAACGGTTGTGGAGAACATCAGCAGAATCGGTGGAGGTGCAAGCGACCGCAGGCAATTATTGCGTAAGATGATAAAGGCCTTGTGACTTATGTCCTGAACTAATCATACGTCCTGTGCCTTGGTCCTGTACAATAACAGAATGATTAAGAAAGGTGACAGAACAATTCAGATCATGGGTGAGTTTACTAACAGAAATAAGATTGAAAGGACAACCTGGTCTGGTACATAAAGCACAGATTTCAGAGGCAAGGAAGGAACATGAGAGGCCTGTCCAATTCCTTTAGCAACAGTTTTAGAACCATTAGCAAGAGTAACCATAGGAAGAGAATGAGAACTAGTTAAAGAAGACAAGTTTTGGATTACCAGAATTGTGATCAGAGGCGCCAGAGTCCAGGACCCATGGGCCCAATAGTGAGGACTGAGTGATGCAGGCAACATAATTACCAGTATGAGCAACGAAAGCAGATGACGAGGACTGAGAGGCCTGATACTGGAGGAAAGCTGCATATTCGGCTTCAGACAGAGTAACATTCTGAGAGGGCTGGTCGGAGTAGTCCGAGGACGGGGAAAGATCAACCTGAGCAACCTTAGCTGTAGGAGGATTTGGTGGTTTTCCATGGAGTTGATAGCAACGCTCACGAGTATGGCCAACCTTGTGACAGTAGGTACACTTCGGACGCTTGCCCCGATGACGAGGATTACCTCGACCGCCTCTGGAATGGCCGTGAGCGGCCAAAATGGAAGACTCGGTTGGATGAGAGTCAACAAGAGCTGAAGAAGAGACACAGAGAAGGCGAGAGAAGACATTCTCCAGAGAGGGAATTGTAGCACTAGCTAATATTTGGTCGCGGACTGGCGGAAGCTTGGAACCTGGCTCTGATACCATGAAGAAATGGAGGAAATCCTTTTTTTTTTTTTTTTTAAACTATACAAGAATAGGCTTTATATAGCCTTCAGTCTTCTCTATAAAAGGAAAATAAATCTACCCATAATTACATACAATCAATTACAATTAATTACCATATTCCTAGTAATCTCAAAGATACTTTCTTATTTCTAACAGTTGTTTTAAGGTTTTTGAGCAGCTTTGATATGTATTTCACAACTTTTACATTGTAAATATGAACATTTGTGATTTGTCCACCTAGGGAGTAGTTTTTCAAAATTTAGATACAAGCTGAAATTAGTCGTGTATGCAGAAAGAGTAGGCTAGGACATTTATTCGTGAGCTGATGATAATTTACAAACTGAGGCAAAGATATTAAAACATATCCATTTGACCTATTGTCTTATAGCAATTTTCGTGTTATGTAGGTGCTTGCCCAACCTCCTTCAATTACGTCACCAGCACCATCTGATTCTATGCAATCAAATCTTTCTGGCAATTCTCTTTACCCAATGTTGTGTAATGTTTTGCAGACAAATATTCTTCAAAGGGTATGATTTAGCCATGTTCCTTTAAACTTTATGCATTTTTATTGCATTGCATCTGAAGTTTCATGTTTCTTTTTTTTCCATGTTTCTTTACAGGATAGTATTCTGAATCTAATGAAGCAAGTCTCTGTCGGAGAGTCTACAGGTGCCAGCAAGAAATGATCCTCAGATTTTTCTCCTTTTTGTTCAAATGTTATGTGCTTACCTTTTTTTCTGTTACTCAGCTAATTGGTCAGTTGATGGAGGCGGCACACCTGCAAATACGGCTACCACCGAGAAATCTCTGGTATGTAAATACCCGACTTTTTGGTAGTGTTGATTTTCTTTTCTTCTTAACACATTTTCATGCAACTCCAATATTCTTGTGTGTGTCTAAACTCTTCCAACATAAGATGTCCTTGAATATGTCATCTAAGAATGAAATAATTTGGAAACCAATCCTGTATTTAAATTGGATACTAAAGCTTCAAATAAACACGTTCTTGAAATGTAAATTGGGTAATGATTTAGCTGAATTTACTTGGGTGTACATGTATTGCAATCGGCTAGCTTTGAGAATTGAGATGTTTATCAGGTTAAGGGCTATAAAATTAATCTAGGAAGAACATGTAGCTTATTGGAAAATTTTAAAGTTACAGAATTATGCTAAGTTAAGTATTGAACCAATTAATGTCTTTGGTTATTCTAAAGATAACCGTATAAGATTTTAGAACTAGAAAAGGACACTCTATGTTCTTTGTTTGAAGAAATAAACTTGCAATGTTATCAGCCCTGCCCACAATAGTAGGGGTGTGACTCTGGGCAATTAGGATTTAGGATTCTCTTGTTACAAGAACGAGAAAAGTACAGAAAGCTCGTTAGGGCCAAGGTTACTCCTCTTTATTTTTCTTACAGCTTGATATGAAGGCCATCATATATTACCTATGTGATACAGCACGTGCTCTGTATTTCTTTCATTTAGAACATTGAGTTTTTTTAGTCGGTATTTACGTCTCTTTGAATTATTAATCACAAAGATTCGAAATTACCAAGCCCCTAATACCTTAATAATGATGCTTGTTTGGACTGCAACAAGATGAGAGAGCTTATGGCAACTAACTCTGTTGTAAAACTTATAATGAACATCTGATTTGTTAGTTTGTAGAAAAAAATAGGGTTCATCACAATAGTAATGATCATACCATTTTTGTTTCTACCTCGTACAACAAATTTCAAAATGCATTAGTTTCAGTTCTCCATTAAAATTCGTAAAAGTTGAACTTATGTGAATAAAAACCTCACTTATTAATTTATTGTTGGTATTCATGTTGAAGTTATTATATTGCAGCTAGAAGCAGCTCATGACAGGGAGAAGGAGTTGCTTCACGAAATGACCGACTTGCAATGGAGGTAAATTTATATCTTATATACATTCATATGCTTTAACGAGCATGCGTACACTATCACAGACACAAATAATGCTTCCAAAAATGCTAATTCAGGCTCATATGCACCCAAGACGAGCTCCAAAAGTATAAAACAGAAAATCCTCAGGTTACTTTTCGGCACACTTTCCTTTTTTACTCGTTTGGCTTATGAATTATAGATTCTAAACTTCTAACGCATCATTTTCAGGTATGATACCGTATCTAACTGGTGGCACGATGATTGTAGATCAAAATTATTACACGTTTTACGATACTAACAGAAGTAAAATGAAAAGAAAGGGTTTCAAGAAAGATTATGATTTGTATAATGGTTAGGTTTGTATCAATTTGTAGGAGTAAGGAAATTGATTAAATAGCAATCCGCTTGCATATTGTTTCATTTATATATATTTTGCATGGTCTAGCTCAGGAACTTGTAAATCTAGTTATAACTTAATCTTTTTTAAGGCAATTTTTTTTTTTTTTTTTTTTTTGCTTGCCTGTAAAGCAGACAGTGTGGGTTTGGCATTTTATGATTGGACAACTCGCGGAAGTCTGATCATCATGATTTGGTACAAAACGGCTACTTAGGCCGGTGTCGATGGGAAAACCAAATTTAGGGTAGCTCACCGGGTTAGGTACCATGTAGTTCGCCCATCTTAGTGTCACTTAGCTCGCCCATTTAGGCGTGTTCTTTTGCTTAGCGTCTAGCATGTTTTAGAAGCTTGAACAATTCTCACTATAAATTAAGTGTTGGGTTTCCATTTAGGCAAAACACAGCTTTCATCTAGGCATAATTTTGACAAATTTCTAGTTGTAATATGAATAGATGTTCTGTTTCTTTCCCTTAATTGATTCGGTCCTTTATAGGCCTAAATATCCAAGCTATGCAATAGCAAACCTCATCTAAACTGGATCATGACTGTACTAGATTTAGGGCTTGTTTGTTAAATAACCGAAATCTGAAATTTTTGTAGTTTCATATTTTATTTTTTAAAAAAAAATTTACTTATTTGTTTTTTTTCAACTTATGTCTGATTATAAGATATAAACATCTAAATAGAAAAATTTGACTTTTATCTAAATTAAAAAAAGGTTTGAATAGGAAGTAAATATTTTATCCTAATAATATCCCTACCAAATATCTCACTATTCAAACGTCTTGACGAACCGAGCTACGGATCAGGGGTGGCCAACGCCATGAGGGCATTCTGCTCTTCATGCTAGGCAAGCCCTGAGTCTGCAAAAGCCACGGAGACCTTCTAGCATTCCTTATGTTATGCTCCTACGGATATGAAAATGGATAGCTAGTGTCATGGGGGCATTCCCCTTCCCCGTGCTAAGCAAATCTCGAGGCTACAAACGCTACTGAGGCATGTGGCTCTTCTCTATGCTATGTACTTCCAACTCTCTTAATGGGCGGAAAATGCCATGGGGGAACATTCATCCCCAAGCTATGCAAACCCGAGGCTATCGTAATACCTCAAAGTTATCTTCAAATTGTACTGTGTTATGGTTACCTTCAGGCACCAAGCGCCGCAACGACCCTCTCGTCGAACATGTTATGGATGCCCGAGGCACCAAATGCCTACGCCACGCATGCCTTCTTGATCTATCCTTAAAGGCGCAAGCCATTGGATATTAATGTTTCTGCTCGGGGCCTTTGATAATGTCATCGGGATTGTATGCCACTAGGGTGCACGCTTTCCTTCGCTTGTCTTGCACCATTTGCTGATTCTAATCATGAGTATTTCCCAAAAATATTAAATAAGTCTTTCTCATGCAAATAACGAACAAGTGTGTATGAGTACAAGTCTTTATTATAAAGGGAAAGCTTTATTTATATTCTTATAGATCTAATGTCCTTCTTACAACTCTTTGTGTGTCATTTTAAGAGAGGCTCTATTGAATATACCTCCGCAGCATCTCTGCATTCTATGGCTTCTTGAGCCGAGTGTCATCCAGCTACTCCAGGTGATAGGCACCTACCTAATGACTTCTGTCACCTTGTAAGATCCTTCCCATTTTGCTCCCAATGAGCATTCTTTGGGTTTTTTCGTATTCAGAGTGACCCGCCTTAAGACCAAGTCCTAGGAACGAAAAGTTCACACTCGGACCCCTTTGTTGTAGAAACATGTCATTCTTTGCTGATAGATGTCACTTTGAGCATCGATCTCTCTCTTTTCTTCTCAACCAGATCAAAGTGATGTCTTAAGAGGTCTTCATTCTATTCTCATTCAATGTACTGGATCCAATAGGTCGTCATCCCGATCATTGTTAGGATCACCGCCTCGCACCCGTAGGCCAGTGAAAATTGGGCTTCTCCCGTATAGTCTTTGTAAGTTGTCTGGTACGCCCATAAACCTTCTGGTAGTTCTTCGACCCACAGTTCTTTGCAAGATCTGAGTTGGGCTTTCAGGTTGTTCTTGATTATTTTGTTTGTTGCCTCAACCTACCCATTAGACTTCGGATGAGCAGGTGACACAAATCTTAAGGCAATGTGGAGGTCCTCACAAAGTTTCTTGAAGCCCGAGCTATCAAATTGCTTCTCATTGTTCGTGATGATGGCCCGAGGAATCCCAATGCGGCAGACTATATTCTTCTTTACCAAATTTGTAGCATTTTTTTCGGTTATAATGGACAAAGGCTCGACCTCCACCCATTTGGTGAAATAATAAATTACCATAATTGTGTACTTAGCTTGACCCCTAAATAAATTACATGCTTTTCAAGCCCAAACAGTCCTCTCACTGCCCTCCATTTTGCCTCTGCAGTTCACGCACACCACAACCCCACTTTAGCCCCTCAACTTGCGCCCAAATTACCCTATTTTAGCCTCTCAAACCTGTACACAAACTGACCTAATTCAGCCCTCAATCCCCTTGCGAAACAGCAGCTCAAAGTGCTCAAAACAGTCCCCAAATACACCAAAACAGTGAGCAAAAACTGCACTTATAATTGCTCGAGTAAACCGAGCAAACGGCAGTCCAATACCCCTCCAAATTCACCAAAACAGCCCCTAATCCACCACAAACCAGTGGCCTAAACACGGCAGCGATACGGCAGCAAAACGGCATCGAAACGAAGTGAAAACAGCAAGCAAAAGAGCGAAACAGCGAAGGAAAACGTCAAAGCAGCGAACCGGTGGAATCACGGTGTTTTAGCTCCTCCGACGGCCGTATAACGCACCTCCGAACAGCGACAAAAAAGGTAAGACCTGAGGGCACCTATTATTGAATTTATTTACGAAAAATCATGATTTAGAAAATTTATTTTATGGTATTTTAGCATGAATAGTTAGCCGAACATGTTGTTTGAATGTATTCACATGAAATAATGACTTAGGAAATATGTTTAGCATGAATGTTTGTTTTGGTATGTCGTTTGGAATTTATTTGCATGAAATAATGACTTAGAATATGTGTTTAATGATGCTTAGCAAGAATAATTAATTTGGCATGTTATTTAATTTAGGTTATGTAAATTAATAAAGTAGAAAAGCATGTAATTTATTTTTCTGTCGCATGAATGTCGTTAATTAGTATGTGATGTGATTTTGGGCGAATGGAATATGTGTTCGTTTTTGTGGTATATTGGATGGAAACCCGAATATAAATTCCATAGCCGAATTCGAATGAATGGTAATATGGTTCCCGTACCACCTAAAAGACTCACATGTTTCACTTCACTCAAATTTGTATTCGAGCATGATTAGTCCATTAGAATGTTACTTTATTTCAAGCATGATTTAGTTATTTACTTTTTGTATTAGGAATTTAAGTTATGATATGTTTAGATTACTATTCATGTATCATGTTTGGTGTGTGATGTCGAATGTTTGCTGTTATAAAAATTTGTATTCAAGCATGCTTAGATTTAGGCTTTATATGAATTTAGATCACTCTTGACCAATATGAATGTTGAGTAAACTAGGTTAATATTACACAAATCTATTCATTACAATTGACATAAGTAAGGGACAATTCCGAACCCAACGGTTTGAGGTCTTCCCTTGCGAGGGGTGAGTGCGGCCTTAAATCATTTCCCGGTTCACATCGGGTGTCGAGCTTTATTCCCGAACTGTTGAGATGAGGCTTTATTCCCGAACTGTTGAGATGAGGCTTTATTCCCTCGAGCTTTGTTCCCGAATTGTACTGAGATGAGGCTTTATTCCTCCTGAGCTTTATTCCCGAAATGTTGAGGTGAGGCTTTATTCCCCCCCGAGCTTTGTTCTCGGACTATTGAGATGAGGCTTTATTCCTCCCGAGCTTTATTCCCGAACTGTTGAGATGAGGCTTTATTCCCTCGAGCTTTGTTCCCGAATTGTACTGAGATGAGGCTTTATTCCTCCCGAGCTTTATTCCCGAACTGTTGAGGTGAGGCTTTATTCCCCCGAGCTTTGTTCTCGAACTACTGAGATGAGGCTTTATTCCTCCCGAGCTTATTCCCGAACTGTTGAGGTGGGGCTTTATTCCCCCGAGCTTTGTTCTTGGACTATTGAGATGAGGCTTTATTCCTCCCGAGCTTTATTCCCGAATTGTACTTAGATGAGGCTTTATTCCTTCGATTGTCGAAATGAGGCTTTATTCCCCCGAGATTTGTTCCCGAACTGTACCGAGGTGAGGCTTTATTCCTCTCGAGCTTTGTTCCCGAACTGTACTGAGGCGAGGCTTTATTCCTCTCGAGCTTTGTTCCCGAACCGTGTTTTGATGAGGCGTTATTCCTCCGAGCTTTATTCCCGAACAGTGCTGAGATGAGGCTCTATTCCTCCGAGCTGTACTGACTGTGGGCTTTATTCCTGATTGCCATATCTGGCAAGACTGACACTGAACTGAGGTGGGCCTCGCCCCCAGAATGCCATACCCGGCAGAATTGATACTGATGCATATGATTCCTTTCAGCATATTGCATTTTCTCTCGAGATGATCTTTGATAACTAGATATATTTTCGTCCTCAACGAATGCTTTGTGTCAAAGCCAGAGAATCTTAAAAGTACTTGATATGCTCAACTCTGATCATCTGGATAGGTGATCTGAACTAGACTCATAGTGTGTGTGTGTGTGCCAAGGCTCTTTCACAGTTTGTTCCTTAAGTTAGCCAACTCGACGATTTCGCTTCGGAGAATCGGACCGGTGGGTCTAACCAACCTGGATGTCTTAATCACATTCTGTGATTACTTCAGCATACTCAATATGGTCTCATGCATTTCGTTTTTTTTTTTTTTGTCTCTTTCTTTTCTTTTCATTTTCTTCTTTTTTCTTTTTTCTTTTTTTTTTCTATTTTCTTGACAGGCCTACCCTTTAAGGTAGCATTTCTCCTCATGGTGGTCCTAATACTCGCCCATGGGTAGCTTCACGCTTATCGGTTATAGGCGGCCTATTTTTTCTTTTCTATTTTTCCCTTTTTTATAGAGACTTTTTCTTTTATTTCTGACCATATCATATATCGTAGCTTACGTAAACCAGAGTGGACATCCAGGCAAATGGTCATTCACCGATCCACCATCTCTTTGACTAGTCATCTCATTAACCATTCAGGCTTCCACTGTTGAGATCCCGTATCCAAGTGCTCGCGAGTCTAGTCGAGATCGATCCATTCAGAACACCGGGGAAGAACACTTCTCGCACTTATTGCTTCTAAGGCTTCTCCTTACAGCACATAATGTCATCACTGGAAATATATCTAACTACCAAAGACTTCTCTCTCACTTTTTCCTTTTTTTTTTGACACTCATTCCCCAGAATTCTTCTGTCAACTTCTAATAATGAGGGCTTCGCCCCCAGCGATTCTTTTCCAATTCTGATACCAATGTAGGCCTCGACCCAAGGATTACTACTTGAACCCAATACAATGCTTTCAAGATTTCTGATTGGCTTTCTCTCGTTGCTTTCTTCTTCCATCTTCCAAACCTGTGAAATTGAAACAAAAACAAAACACAGAAGACAAGATGAAAATTTGTTACGTGTATGCATGAATGAACTTCCTATCCCGTTGGGTTAGGTCTTCTGCAGGTGACTATCCAGTCTTTTGTCCCTCAGGCAAAATACGGCCTCAATCTGTCCACATTGGTTGGTGAACTCATTCTCTTCCGAGTCTGACAGTCTCGCTGCTCTAATTTCTGAATGGTTATCTTATCCCTTCTGCTTGCTTCTTTCGATGATCCTCCATGTTCTAAGCACCATTGAGTATCACAGTACTAAGGTTGAATGCTTTTCTCAAATATACTCATGTTGCAAGTTGAGAAACTCAGGCAAGTAAGTGAAATGAACGTCTTATTATCATTAAGCAAAAGGTTTGAACAAACAAACAGGACCAATATCTTCATAAATGCTGGATCATAATTGAATAAGATCCGGGAAACAAACATCTTCATGATTTGCAGCTTCATCTTCCTTTGCTTTCTTATTTCCTTCGATCATCAATTTCTCCAGGTACAGTAGTTCTTCTTCCCATTCACTTCCATTTTTCTGCAACCTCTGTCTTGTAACTGTCTGAGAAGTTTTCCCAGAAATCCCCTTTTTGCTCTATTCCACCTTTGCCATTGTTACCTCGCGTCCTCATGCGAGAAGTTTGGTGGTTACGGGTTTGAAGGTCACGACTATCGAGTAGGCCGGAATTGACCATGTTGGTGGGTGGAGGTTTTCTGTGTGTACCGGGTTGTTCTTTTTCGGGATCGGGTATTTTTTGGGAGTCTATGAGGTCTTGGATTTCGTGTCTAAGGCGGGTGCAATTGTTGGTGTCATGGCCATATTGCTGGTGGAAGTAACAGTAAAGGTTCAGATTAAGGTATTGTGGCACAGGGTTTAGAAGTGGTCTGGGTTCCAAAGGATTTAGAAGTCCTTGCCTTTTCAGCTTTCCAAGTACTTTTGACAACGGTCCACCCAAGTTGGAGAATTTTCTGTTTCTGCTAGGGGCAATTTCTGAGGGAGTAGACTTGGTCCTTAAAGGTTCCCCAATGGTTTTTTCATTTTGGTTGCATAAGCTTCTGTCATTGGCTATATGAGGCACGGTCAAGCTGGCCACAACATTAGTCAACACTTGCAACTGCTCAGTAATTTTGGCTACTTTGGCCTCCAATCGATTTAGGCGGGATTCCTCGTTGGATGACTTGCTCATGTTGGATGATGGTCCATTGACAAGTTTTCCTTTTTTCCCAACCCAACGAGAGTTTATGATGGTTTTTTTGAAACACAAGGGTTAGCATGATGCATGTATGCATGATATGCGTGAGATGAGTATTAATGCATGAAATAAATAAGCTCGTAAAAGAATTTACAATAATCGGCCCGTTATCATTTCAAAGTATTTAGTCACACTATTGCGCAGTGCAAACTTGTCCCAGTTGAAAAGGCTCAACAAGTTTACACTTTGCGATAATATAACTAAATAACTTCAAATGATAAAAGGTCCAAACACAGAATGACCCATTGACATTTTAGAAGCTTTTGGCCCAATGGTCAAAGGACGTGAACTTGTCCCTGTTTAAATGGCCCAACAAGTTTATGTCTCTTGACAAAAAGCCCAACTGATTCCAAATGACAAAGGTCCCAAACACAAGCATAAGTAAACAATTTCTAAGAGTCATAAAACTATGGTTCATGTGTAGGTTTTAGGAATGTAAACAAAGGCCCTTATTGATAAAGGATTACCCACAACTAGGACTCCCCACTCAAGGGTTCAAACGACCAAGTGAGTGCACCTTATATGTCAACAAGTTAAGGTATGTGACTAACTGTCAAATGGACTTCCCGTTGTAGATTCCCCAGAGGGAAGGTGGAGCGAGGCTCTCTTAAGTACCCTAGCCCCTTAGGCTCTTATCGCTTGGTGACAAGAATAAACAACGAGTCCTCCAAATTAGTCTATCACATGAGATGATTATCTAGATGCCTTCACAATTTTTCCTTATAAAAAGGTAGTGAATGAAGGAAGACACCAAACCATCACCTAGCCCTAACAATGCCTTTGATTAAATTCCATAAACCCACAGTAAACATGGTTAATTAAAACACAAATTCAAACATTACAAGACATATTTCGAGGCCGATTCTCTATCCCCAGTGGAGTCGCCAGACTGTAGGACACAGGAACTGGGCGACGCATGCTGTTCTAGACTCAGGGCCTAGTTGAGAGTACGGAGTAGCCCACGGGGGAGTAAACCGGAGAATAATGGAGTCGCCACCCGGTGTGAACCGGGAAAATGATTTAAGGCCGCACTCACCCCTCGCAACGGAAGACCTCAAACCGTTGGGTTCGGAATGGTCCCTTACTTATGTCATTTGTAATAATTGGATTTATGCAATATTAACCTAGTCTACAAGACATGTATTGGTAGAAATTATTCTAAACACACCATAACTTAAATTCTTAACACAAAAATAATAAACTAAGTCATGCTTAAAATAAAATAACATTACAACAACATAATCATGCTTCGAATACAAATTTGAGTGAAATGAAACATGTGAGCCTATTAAGTGGTACGGGGCGTTGTATCCCGAGTGCAAACCATATTACCATACATTCGGATTCGGCTATGGAATTTATGTCCGGGTTTCCATCCAATATACCACAAAAAAGGAACACATATTCCATTCACCCAAAACTACATCACATACTAATTAATAATATTCATGCGACAGAAAAATAAATTACATGCTTTTCTACGTTATTAATTTACATAACCTAAATTAAATAACATGCTAAACCAATTATCCATGCTAACATAACAATAAAATACATTTTTAAGTCATTATTTCATACGAATAAAATAAATACATGCCTCTTATTCACTAATCCATACGAATAAATTACATGCTCTCTAATCCATTAATTCATGTGAATAAAAATAACAAATTAACTAAAAATAGATGATGATAAAGAAAATAGGTGCCCTCAGGTCTAACCTTTTGTGTCGTCTCTCGGAAGTGTTATACGACCGTCGGAAGGGCTAAAACTCCGTGATTTCTCCGGTTCACTGATTTGGCATTTTGACTCGTCGTTTCGCTGTTCGGGTCGCCGTTTTTATTCCGTTTCGTGGCATTTCAGGTCACAACACTTAGTTTACTAATTGGCAGTTTTTGAAGGGGTGAAATGGGCTGGTTTGGGCGTGATTTACTGGCAGATTTTGGAGCTAATATACGGCAGTTTTAAGGGCTGATTTGGGTGCCTATTTGCGTGAATAAAATGAGTTAAATGAAATGAGTTGGGGGATTTAAGGGGCTGTGTGCGCTGACTTGAGAGGGGGGCAGTGAGCTGTCGAGTGTAAGAGGTAGATTTGCGTGAAACAAAGGCTATGAGCGTGTTGATCAATTGAGGGGTTAGTGAGTGGT
Source organism: Zanthoxylum bungeanum (assembly GCA_019454045.1). Lineage (NCBI taxonomy): Eukaryota > Viridiplantae > Streptophyta > Magnoliopsida > Sapindales > Rutaceae > Zanthoxylum > Zanthoxylum bungeanum. The sequence continues at coordinate 53,319 of SKCR01029763.1, forward strand.
TTGTAATGGAAGTGGCAAGGCAGAATGTGGGGCATATGCGTGTAATATGAAGGCTAGATGATAGGCCAGAGCGTGTACTTCAGTGACGTTGAACTTGTGGATGCTGAGATTTATTGTGTAGTTACGTGCATGAGGCAGTGAGTGGCTAAGGGAACAATGTGTGATTAGCATGAAAGTTGTGGTGCCATGTAAGTAGTGGGGACGTGTGTGTTAAAGGGGCAGCTGATTGGTGATTGAGCGTGCAATGTGAGGGCTGGATGAGGGGCAATTTGGCGTGAAGTGTGGCTAGGTGGCAGTGAGGCAATTCTTTTAGGGTTTATGTATACTTCACGTGCATGGACATAATCATGCTTCGAATACAAATTTGAATGAAATGAAACATGTGAGCCTATTAAGTGGTACGGGGCGTTGTATCCCGAGTGCAAACCATATTACCGTCCATTCGGATTCGGCTATGGAATTTATGTCTGGGTTTCCATCCAATATACCACAAAAAAGGAACACATATTCCATTCACCCAAAACTACATCACATACTAATTAATAATATTCATGCGACAGAAAAATAAATTACATGCTTTTCTACGTTATTAATTTACATAACCTAAATTAAATAACATGCTAAACCAATTATCCATGCTAAACACATAAAATACATTTTTAAGTCATTATTTCATACGAATAAAATAAATTACATGCCTCTTAATTCACTAATCCATACGAATAATTACATGCTCTCTAATCCATTAATTCATGTGAATAAAAATAAAACAAACTTAAAAATAGATGATGATAAATAAAATAGGTGCCCTCAGGTCTAACCTTTTGTGTCGTCTCTCGGAAGTGTTATACGGCCGTCGGAAGGGCTAAAACTCCGTGATTTATCTGGTTCACTGATTTGGCATTTTGACTCGTCGTTTCGCTGTTCGGGTCGCCGTTTTTATTCCGTTTCGTGGTGTTTCAGGTCACAACACTTAGTTTACTAATTGGCAGTTTTTGAAGGGATGAAATGGGCTGGTTTGGGCGTGATTTACTGGCAGATTTTGGAGCTAATATACGGCAGTTTTAAGGGCTGATTTGGGTGCCTATTTTGTTGTGTGAGGAACGGACAAACCCGAGTGCAGCGGAAACCCGCCCGAGATCAAATCGCGAGCGAATAAAATATATATATTTTATAATTTTCGGTAGTCCTTAAAATTAAAGTGGGTTTAAAATTTTTAATTACAAACTTAAAATTTCCAATGCATTAAAACATTTTCATGTATTAAAAGTTACCATAAGTCCATTTAAAAATTTTCAACACACTTTAATCAATTTATCAACTATTGACAAATTAAAACTAAGCATCCTAATTATTTCCAACACTTGAAAATAATCCAAACATACTAAAATTAATTTTCCAACACTTGAAAAAATTAATTTAAGCATACAAAATAATTTCCAACTCTTGAAAAATTAATCCAAGCATTCAAAATTAACATATCAATTATATACTAATTTTCAACACTCAAATGCTTCTAATTCCTCACTAACATGCTTCCTATTAATCCAACAAATCCACAACAATTTTCCTCAACAATAATCATCAAGAAATTGAACAATAAATTTACAAATTAAATTTTACCAACAATTTCTTTCAATCCTTGCCAATTTGTGAAGGGTTGCATCCAAGCTTTTCCAAGTCCCCAAGCTTTGAGTCCTTTCAAATCTCTTCTTCCTCCACCAAATTGAGCTTCTCCAAGAACAAATCTTGGTGATCAAAAGGTGGTTTGATCACTCAAGAATAGCAACCAACTTTTCCCCAAATTTTTAACTCTTAAAACCCTAGGAATAAAAAACCTCAAGAACATAAATTAACCCTTAACACTTAGGGATTAATTCCATGGACTTGATTATATGGAGGGTAATATTTGGTGAGATTATAGGCTTGATTTTGAAAAGCAAAAACCAATTCTTTCTCTTGTGTTGCTCGGCAGAGAGTGAGAAGCAGTGAGCAAAAGCAAGAAAGAAAAAAAAAAACTCTTCTTTTCTATTTTTCAATTGGTTTTTACGGCAGTGGCTTATTAAAATGAGCAAAAAGTTTTTTGTTTTTATTAAATTAAAATAATGAAAAACAAAACAAAACATTTAATAAACCATGGTAAGAAAGCATCTTTTATCTACACACACTTGTTTCAAAAAAACAACTCAACCATAGTTAAATTATCTCACCAACCAAGGTAACTAAATTGAATTAAAATTTTTAGTTACTTTAACTAAAAAATTCAATTACATTAACTAAAGTTACTTTAATTAATTAAAACCTTATTTGTATAAACCAAGTAACTAATTTTATATATTAATTTAACAATTAAATTAATTTCACAAAATAATTACTAATTTAATGTAAATCAAATTTACATTTATTATACAATAAAAATTATATCAACTATTGATATAAAACTAATTAATTCAATTCATCTCATGAATTATCGGATTAAACAATTTAATCCTAAATACCCAAATAATACTTTGTCAACATTTGACGAGAGGTCGCCCTAGTGCTCAACGAGTAAACTCAATATAATGGAACTCTCTAGGCTCACGTTTGGTTGTTACGTAAATATATATACATATATATCTCATATATTTGTATACATATTTCATGAAGGCCTGTCCACCTACAAATCATGACAAAACAACACGACACGTCGAACCATACAAGTCGAGGTTAAAACGCTAATGTATAATCCCTTCGTCATTTCTGTTTCCAATTGAGTAAGGTTATAGTTATACTGTCAAAACCTTATCTACTCAATATATGAAATTTTTATCCTTATATTCCATTAATAAATAATATAGCAAAACTCTTTTTGAATATTATTTATAATGTCAAAGAAACAATTTCTTCAACGAACTTTCGGCCAAAAGATTTCCGGAATATATTCTAAAATTTCTGAAAACAAAATCCAACCATATGGACTGACGAATCCTCATATTAACACACACCGACGATCTTCGTGAGCATCGGTCTATACCTAACAGTCATCCAGAGGCCAGACCATGAAAGGTCTCTGACATGCATGGTATCAGGCACAGAGGATCACTCACAAGACCACCGTGGTGTCTCAAGTCAAAGGACCACAATAACTACTCAACTCGAAAAGATAACTATTGACAGTTTTATGGAATATCTATTAGTCATCTTTTATGAGTTAATTCAACATTCATTCAACTAATGAATCTCTGCATTCTATACGAACTTCCGCTAAGCTCACAGTCTGTTGAGACAAACCATATGTCCATTACATATATAGACAATGCACTAGTCTTACCAATATAATGACCGACCCATGTCAATATATCTAGACTATGAATAATTATATTCGAGAGAATGCGTGATATTTCTTCAACAACACCATTTGCAACTCTTGCAACTATATCACCATATATAGTAACTCTCGGGTCTTTACTAATTCATATAAGGTTCCGAGTGTAACTCGAAATCTCTAACTCTTAGAGTAATCTAACAATTAGATTTACATTATATAAATAAAGTAAGAGTTTTACCATATTAATAATAAATAACCATGATAAAATAAATATTATATTGCATAAATATCAAATATTCATACAAAAAGTGAATGGTGCTCGATCACCATTTCCAACACTCCCACACTTGATCTAGTGCCATTCACGATGGTATCTAATACCCATAGACTCCACGTGTTTCTCAAACACCTTGGGAGTTAAGGCTTTAGTCAGTGGATCCGCTATATTTTCTTCAGTTCGTACTTTACAAACTACAATATCACCTCTAGCCAAAATTTCTCTAATTATGTGATACTTTCGTTCCACATGCTTAGATTTCTGATGAGCGCGAGGTTCCTTGGCTTGAGCTATCGCACCATTGTTGTCACATAATAACGGAATAGGATCTACTATAGATGGGACTACTCCAAGCTCCGCAACGAACTTTTTGATCCAGACAGCTTCCTTTGCAGCTTCTGAAGCAGCAATGTATTCTGCCTCGGTGGTGGAATCAGCAGTCGAACCCTGTTTAGTGCTTTTCCAACTAATGCCACCGCCATTGAGAGAAAACACAAACCCAGATGTAGACTTTCTATCATCTGGATCAGATTGAAAATCTGAATCCGTGTAACCTCTTAACTGTAAGTCATTTTCTCCATAAATGAGAAACTTATCCTTTGTACCCTTAAGGTATTTCAGGATATGTTTCACAGCCATCCAATGGTCCTGACCCGGATCAGACTGATAACGGCTTGTAACACTTATAGCCATACTGATATCAGGTCTAGTACATAACATGACATACATTATGCTACCAACAGCGGAAGCATAAGGCTGGCTAAGCATTTTAGCCCTTTCATCATCTGTCTTAGGACACATTTTCTTAGACAATGAATACCATGTTTGAAAGGCACATTAACTGTCTTACAGTCAACATTTGTACCTTTCTAAGATCAAATCAATGTACTTGGACTGAGAGAGTCCTATCAACCTCCTTGCTCTATCTCTATAAAGCTTTATACCTAGTATATAAGAGGCCTCTCCCAAATCCTTCATGGAGAAATTTTACTGAGATAGGCTTTGACAGATTGTAACATACCTATATCGTTTCCGATAATAAGTATATCATCAACATAAAGCACTAAGAAGACTACCATGCTCCCACTAACCTTTTATAGACACATGATTCCTCTCCATTCTTAATGAAACCAGACGATCTGATCACATCATCAAAACGAAGATTCCAACTACGGGAAGCTTGTTTAAGTCCATAAATAGACCTTTTAAGCTTGCATACCAGATTAGGATCTTTGGCGAATGCGAATCCCTCGGGTTGTTCCATATGGATATCTTCCTCAAGATTTCCATTCAGAAAAGCCGTTTTCACATCCATCTGCCAAATTTCAATAATTCATATGTGACGGCAATAATAATAATTGAAAAATTTTGATCATAGAACTTAAAAAGATTGACAAGGGCTACAGGAAAAAGGTTTCCTCATAATCAATACCTGATTTCTGAGTATATCCTTTTGCTACTAGTCGGGCCTTAAAGGTTTCAACCTTTCCATCGGGCCCCCGCTTCCTCTTGTAAACCCATTTACAACCGATAGGAACAATTTCGTCGGGAAGCGGAACCAAATCCCAGACTTGATTATCATGCATTGAGGCAATCTCGGATTTCATAGCTTCTAGCCATTTCTCCGCATCGATGTCTAACATCGCATCTCTGTAAGTTAAAGGATCTTTTTCTTCAATTAAGAAAACATCAAGTGTATCATTAAATGACGTCATGTACCTGACAGGGGGTCTCGATATCCTTTGTGACCTACGAGGTGGTTGTGTCAAAGGTATCTCATCTTCTTGAACTTCTGGTTCTATCGTCGATTCAATGTTACTTTGATTGACTTCATCTAAATCAATCATTCTATGATCTGCACTTTCTAACACAAATTGTGTTTCTAAGAAAGTTGCATTTCGAGCAACGAACACATTTCGGTTCTCGGGATCATAGAACTGATATCCCATGGAATTTTTAGGATATCCAATGAATCGATACTTGTACCCTCTAGGTGCAAGTTTATCCCGCTGTGCAACTTTTACATAGGCAGGACAACCCCAAATCTTAACATACTTAAGACTCGGTTTCTTTCCAGTCCATAACTCATACGGAGTAGTCGGAACGGCTTTCGATGGAACTTTGTTCAAAAGATGAGCGGCAGTGTCTAGAGCATGGCCCCACAAGTATATTGGTAGATCAGTAAAACTCATCATTGATCGAACCATATCTAATAAAGTTCGATTCCTCCTCTCCGAAACACCATTGTGTTGAGGAGTGCCTGGAGGAGCATACTGAGCGAGAATCCCATTCTCTTTTAAATAACTCATGAACTCACTGCTCATGTACTCACCGCCCCGATCTGATCGAAGGTATTTCAAGAGTTTTCCGGTTTGTTTCTCTACTTCAAATCGGTATTCTTTGAACTTTTCAAAAGTTTCTGATTTGTGTTTCATAAGAAACACATAACCATATCGTGACAAATCATCGATAAATGTTACAAACTATTGAAACCCACCCATAGCAGCATGATTTAAAGGACCACATACATCAGAATGTACAAGTTCCAATAAATCATTAGCACGGTGTCCAACACCACTAAATGAGGATTTGGTCATTTTACCTTGAATACAATATTCGCAAACTGGTAAAGGTTCTATGGTTAGATCATCTATCACACCATCCTCAACTAGTTTGGTTAGGCGTTTTATGTAGGGATGGCAGTGGGTAGGGTATGGTGCGGGTTTGCCATTACCAAACCCGCACCCGCATATGTAAATGAATTACCAAACCCGCAATGGTACCCAACGGATTTTTTGCGGGTTTTAAAATATTGACCAAACCCGCACCGCATATAAAAATAAATTAACCAAACCCGCAATGGTACCCAACGGATTTTTTGCGGTTTTTAAAATATTGAATTATTTGTGTTCTTAATAATATATTTTTTAATTAAATAATTTATTTTTAATTGCTAACGTAGTTTTCACATTTATTTTCATTTGACATATACACACATGCAATACAATACATAGATAATATAATGTATGAAAGACTCGGTACCATATGTTTATTTTTTCATATAAACATAATTAAAACGAGTTCTTCCTTTCATGATTATAATGATCTAAGTTTTCCAACTCAATCGACAATAAGCTAAAAAGTAATCACCAACCTTTGGTCATATTTTTTATGCTAAGTGTAATGAAAATGATGCTTACAAGACTCAAATGGTGTAAGTGTAATGAAGAAGCAGGAAAGCTAATGAAGTTGCAGCAAACACTAGCTTATTTTGCTTCTCTCCCTTTCTGATCATGTGAACTTAATCAAAATTTTTGTATTATAATTTTATTAACAAGTGTGATAAAAAAAACAATAATAGTCATGCAAAAAATCTCCAGTTGGGCAGGTGGTGCGGGTGCGGCTGAGTGGGAGTGTGGAACTGTGGATTAATGTTTTAGGTTTAGGTTTTGTTAGTTGTTTTTGTATGAATGTTTTTTTATATTGTCTAAAAAATATTAATTAATAAAAAATAATATTGCGGGCATGTGGATACCCGCAGCGGATACCACATTTTTTTCTTAATACCAAACCCGCACCGCACCCGCAGCGGGTTTTGCTTTAAATTACCAAACCCGCACCGCACCCACTAATATATTTACGTAATCCTACCCATTGCGGGCGGGTTTTTGCGGGTTTGTGGGTAAAATTGCCATCCCTAGTTTTATGCCTATATGACCTAATCTCATATGCCAAAGTTCTGTGTTATTTATTTCTTCCAATCTTTTCCTTTTAGATTTCTCTATATTAAAGACATCACGATTTTTGGTAAGAATGTAATGACCATCAACCATGGGACATGAAACAAGCAAAACATTCATATTATCATATAAATTCAAAAGACCATCTTTAATATTTACATGAAATCCTTCGTTGTCAAGTACATGAAGTGAGATGATTTGCCGTATCATAGTCGGCACAAAATAACAGTTATTAAGTTTAATATTACATTCATCAGAGAGTTTCAAAAACAAAATTCCTACTGCTTCAACTTGTAGAGAATCTCCATTCCCTACTCGCAGCTGGATCTCTCCCGGCTTCAATCTTCTAGTTTCCCTCAGATCCTGCAACGAATTGCAGATATGAGAAGGACAAACAGTGTCTAACACCCAAGTTGAACTAGAATCAAAAGCAAGTGTAATGTCAATAATAGGAAAACAAATACCTGAAGGAGCTTTCTTCAAAGAGGCTAAATATTTCGGACAGTTGCGTTTCCAGTGTCCAAGCATGTCGCAAGTGAAACATTTTCCTTTTGCAACATCTGTCTTCACCTTTGGCTTAGAAACCCCTACGGAAGCAACCTTTGGACCTTTACCTTTAACTTTCTTCTTCTTTTTTTGTTTCTTCCCTACCGGCTTATGAGAAGCCTGAGAAGGTCCAGAAGAAGAACCACCAGTGACCATGAAAGCAGAGCTATTCTTATTCATGTCTTCTTGAGCCGTCAGCAACATATTGTGCAACTCAGAATAGGTGGGAAGCATCTTATGCATGTTAAAGTTAACGATAAGGTCATTGAAAGACTTGGGAAGAGATGCGAGAATCACACTATTCCCGAGGCGGTTATCAATAGGAATATCCATCCTTTCAAGCTCTTCGATACAGTCTATTAGCCTCATCACATGTGGGCTAACAGGTTTTCCCTCGGGAGGAAAGTATGGAAAAGCTCGACAACCACCCTATGCATCTCTACCTGTGGTCGATCACTGAATATAGTTCCTTCATATGCATCAAAATGGATGCGGAATCAGGCATCGGCATATACTTCCTCTGTAGTTCCGGCACCATAGATCCCAAGATGTATGACCGGACTTTCCGATCATCATCCTTCCATTTGATGAACGTCTCACGTTCTTCATCTAAAGCATCATCTGAAACCCTTGCGGGCATTGGACGATCAAGAACATATTCAAGTTGCTCCGCTTGGCAAAGAATTCGGAGATTCATGAGCCAAACATTATAGTTAACAGCACCTTGTAGCCTATGCGTATCAAGTATACGCGAAAGTGGGTTCGACACAGACATTCTGTCTACACAATGATAAAATAAAGCAGAAATTAATATTTAAATATCATGATAAAAACACTAAATAGAATATGGATTTACTTTTTCTATAAAGTGCCCTCGCATTGTTTTACATATTCTTTATAATCTCTACAAACAAGAATACGAAAATTTAACTCTTAAATTCACAAAAGCAAAGTAGATCCTTCTTGACATTTACGCAAATCTCACGCTTTAGCAATATTGACCTTTGTAAATTCGAGAAGGTAGACAACTATTGTCAATTGCATCTTCATGCAACTCTTATATTCGGTCCTAAATCAAATCTCATCATCACGCTTTAGCAATATCGGATAGTTCAATTTTTAGATCAACTTGTCTATTGCCGAAAGTAAGATACTAATATTAACCTCACGCTTTAGCAATATTGGATAATACTTTCTCTTAAATTCGACTCATCTCATGCTTAACCGGAATAGTACAAAAACATTATAACCAATCTCTCACGCTTTAGCAATATTGGGAATAATTACAATGGTTTCACTAACACCGTATAGACAAACCGGACCATGTCATATTTTCAACCAAAATAATAACAATTAATGATCTAGCGTAGAGATTTTTCCAAAGTCAAATGCATACAAATATATAAAATGTATGCATGTCCAAAAATGCCTAAAACATGTAATTCACAATTAAATGTAAGCATGGGCATTTTATAACATTGAGAAAAATTGTAAGGAACATGAACAATTAGAAGCACGTATCGCTCTGATACCACTTGTTGTGTGAGGAACGGACAAACCCGAGTGCAGCGGAAACCCGCCCGAGATCAAATCGCGAGCGAATAAAATATATATATTTTATAATTTTCGGTAGTCCTTAAAATTAAAGTGGGTTTAAAATTTTTAATTACAAACTTAAAATTTCCAATGCATTAAAACATTTTCATGTATTAAAAGTTACCATAAGTCCATTTAAAAATTTTCAACACACTTTAATCAATTTATCAACTATTGACAAATTAAAACTAAGCATCCTAATTATTTCCAACACTTGAAAATAATCCAAACATACTAAAATTAATTTTCCAACACTTGAAAAAATTAATTTAAGCATACAAAATAATTTTCCAACTCTTGAAAAATTAATCCAAGCATTCAAAATTAACATATCAATTATATACTAATTTTCAACACTCAAATGCTTCTAATTCCTCACTAACATGCTTCCTATTAATCCAACAAATCCACAACAATTTTTCTCAACAATAATCATCAAGAAATTGAAAAATAAATTTACAAATTAAATTTTACCAACAATTTCTTTCAATCCTTGCCAATTTGTGAAGGGTTGTATCCAAGCTTTTCCAAGTCCCCAAGCTTTGAGTCCTTTCAAATCTCTTATTCCTCCACCAAATTGAGCTTCTCCAAGAACAAATCTTGGTGATCAAAAGGTGGTTTGATCACTCAAGAATAGCAACCAACTTTTCCCCAAATTTTAACTCTTAAAACCCTAGGAATAAGAAAACCTCAAGAACATAAATTAAACCTTAACACTTAGGGATTAATTCCATGGACTTGATTATATGGAGGGTAATATTTGGTGAGATTATAGGCTTGATTTTGAAAAGCAAAAACCAATTCTTTCTCTTGTGTTGCTCGGCAGAGAGTGAGAAGCAGTGAGCAAAAGCAAGAGAAAAAAAAAAAAACTCTTTCTTTTTTCTATTTTTTCAATGGTTTTTTTACGGCAGTGGCTTATTAAAATGAGCAAAAAGTTTTTGTTTTTATTAAATTAAAATAATGAAAAACAAAAACAAAACATTTAATAAACCATGGTAAGAAGCATCTTTTATCTACACCACTTGTTTCAAAAAACAACTCAACCATAGTTAAATTATCTCACCAACCAAGGTAACTAAATTGCAATTAAAATATTTTAGTTACTTTAACTAAAGTTACTTTAATTAATTTGCAATTAAATATTTTAGTTACTTTAACTAAAGTTACTTTAATTAATTAGAACCTTTATTTGTAATAAACCAAGTAACTAATTTTATATATTAATTTAACAATTAAATTAATTTCACAAAATAATTACTAATTAATGTAAATCAAATTTACATTTATTATACAATAAAAATTATATCAACTATTGATATAAAATTAATTAATTCAATTCATCTCATGAATTATCGGATTAAACAATTTAATCCTAAATACCCAAATAATACTTTGTCAACATTTGACGAGAGGTCGCCCTAGTGCTCAACGAGTAACTCAATATAATGGAACTCTCTAGGCTCACGTTTGGTTGTTACGTAAATATATATACATATATATCTCATATATTTGTATACATATTTCATGAAGGCCTGTCCACCTACAAATCATGACAAAACAACACGACATGTCGAACCATACAAGTCGAGGTTAAAACGCTAATGTATAAATCCCTTCGTCATTTCTGTTCCAATTGAGTAAGGTTATAGTTATACTGTCAAAACCTTATCTACTCAATATATGAAATTTTTATCCTTATATTCCATTAATAAATAATATAGCAAAACTCTTTTTGAATATTATTTATAATGTCAAAGAAACAATTTCTTCAACGAACTTTCGGCCAAAAGATTTCCGAATATATTCTAAAATTTCTGAAAACAAAATCCAACCATATGGACTGACGAATCCTCATATTAACACACACCGATCTTCGTGAGCATCGGTTTATACCTAACAGTCATCCAGAGGCCAGACCATGAAAGGTCTCTGACATGCATGGTATCAGGCACAGAGGATCACTCACAAGACCACCGTGGTGTCTCAAGTCAAAGGACCACAATAACTACTCAACTCGAAAAGATAACTATTGACAGTTTTATGGAATATCTATTAGTCATCTTTTATGAGTTAATTCAACATTCATTCAACTAATGAATCTCTGCATTCTATACGAACTTCCGCTAAGCTCACAGTCTGTTGAGACAAACCATATGTCCATTACATATATAGACAATGCACTAGTCTTACCCAAATAATGACCGACCCATGTCAATATATCTAGACTATGAATAATTTATATTCGAGAGAATGCGTGATATTTCTCAACACCATTTGCAACTCTTGCAACTATATCACCATATTAGTAACTCTCGGGTCTTTACTAAATTCATATAAGGTTCCGAGTGTAACTCGAAATCTCTAACTCTTAGAGTAATCTAACAATTAGATTTACATTATATAAATAAAGTAAGAGTTTTACCATATTAATAAATAAATAACCATGATAAAATAAATATTATATTGCATAAATATCAAATATTCATACAAAAAGTGAATGGTGCTCGATCACCATTTCCAACATATTTGAGTGAATAAAATGAGTTAAATGAAATGAGTTGGGGGATTTAAGGGGCTGTGTGCGCTGACTTGAGAAGGGGCATTGAGCTGTCGAGTGTAAGAGGTAGATTTGCGTGAAACAAATGCTATGGGCGTGTTGATCAATTGAGGGGTTAGTGAGTGGTTTGTAATGGAAGTGGCAAGGCAGAATGTGGGGCATATGCGTGTAATATGAAGGCTAGATGATAGGCCAGGGCGTGTACTTCAGTGACGTTGAACTTGTGGATGCTGAGATTTATTGTGTAGTTACGTGCATGAGGCAGTGAGTGGCTAAGGGAACAATGTGTGATTAGCATGAAAGTTGTGGTGCCATGTAAGTAGTGGGGACGTGTGTGTTAAAGAGGGGGAGGCAAATACGTGAGTGGGGAATGAGGCAATTAATGTTTGTTATTTGGTGGGGGTTGGAGGGTTTAGGTTTATTTAATGGGTAGGCAAACTTTTGAAAAGAGGGGGAGGCAAATATGTGTGGGGTTAGGGAGTTATTTAATATTTTGACTTGTTGAAAATGAAAGTGGGGTAAAGGTTTAATAGTTTATGTTTTGAGAGTGGGACGTGTGAGTTATTGGTTTTTTGTTTGTGAAATTGTTTATTTATTGTTTTGTTGGTTGATGTATTATTATATACTTGTTATGTTTATGGAAGATGGATGATTAATTGTTATTCACGTAGGGTAAGGCTAGGAGAGAGAAAGATAAGACTTGTTAATGGGTTTTGTTTTGAAAATGAGAGGGGTGGGGCATGTGAGGTTATTAAATTGGTGTTGGTGTTTCTTGGTGTTGGGCGTGAGGTGCTAGTGAATGGGGGCAATTAACGTGTGGGGTAGTTATTTTATTTAATGCATGAGGTGTCAATGTGAGGCTAGGCAATTTATTTAAGGTTTTTGTTTTATTTATTTTGTTGGTTGGGCGTGTGAGTGGGTGGTTTTTTTTTTTTTTATTTAGTTGAATTGTTTATTGTTTTGTTTGTGTGAGGTGGATTTTATTATTTTGTGTTTTATTAATTATTTAATTGGTTGGTATTTTCTAATGGTTTAATTTAATTTGAATTTATTTAATTGGTTGGTGAATTTTATTTTTGCATGGAAGTTGAAGGGACACATGCATGAAAAGTTAGAGTGTGAGGATAAGGTTTTGAGCGGAGGATGATTTTGAAACGGAAATCCGACGAACAAACCCGAAGCTAAACGAGCGAATCAGAATGCCAACAAAACATTATTTCTTGACTTTTCCTTTCCGACGACCGTTGTCCACGACTTCCATGACTTAAAAGGTAGTGCCTCCGTACGAGGCTCATCATCGGGCTGATATGCAAAAATGCAATGCCTACAGTCGCCCCCACTTTGATGGGATTTGTTCAGTGTGTGCCAATGACAATCCTATCAAAGTTCGTGCAATGCATTTTTACTTACCTGGCTTGTCAGCTGCCACCTGACTTGCCTGTTGCTTTGAATGGTGTTGATAATGCAGTGGGCCTCGACCCTGGGACGCATCCCAATGACTATAACTGACATGATGGTGAGGTGCTGTCGACCTCTGGGCTTCGTTCCCGAATTCTTTGTGATGGGGCTTTATTCCCTCGAGCGAAAATGCAATATGCTGAAAGGAATCATAGGCATCAGTATCAGTTCTGCCGGGTATGGCATTCTGGGGGCGAGGCCCACCTCAGTTCAGTGTCAGTCTTGCCAGATATGGCAATCAGGAATAAAGCCCACAGTCAGTACAGCTCGGAGGAATAGAGCCTCATCTCAGCACTGTTCGGGAATAAAGCTCGGAGGAATAACGCCTCATCAAAACACGGTTCGGGAACAAAGCTCGAGAGGAATAAAGCCTCGCCTCAGTACAGTTCGGGAACAAAGCTCGAGAGGAATAAAGCCTCACCTCGGTACAGTTCGGGAACAAATCTCGGGGGAATAAAGCCTCATTTCGACAATCGAAGGAATAAAGCCTCATCTAAGTACAATTCGGGAATAAAGCTCGGGAGGAATAAAGCCTCATCTCAATAGTCCGAGAACAAAGCTCGGGGGAATAAAGCCTCACCTCAACAGTTCGGGAATAAAGCTCGGGAGGAATAAAGCCTCATCTCAGTAGTTCGAGAACAAAGCTCGGGGGAATAAAGCATCACCTCAACAGTTCAGGAATAAAGCTCGGGAGGAATAAAGCCTCATCTCAGTACAATTCGGGAACAAAGCTCGGGGGAATAAAGCCTCATCTCAACAGTTCGGGAATAAAGCTCGGGAGGAATAAAGCCTCATCTCAATAGTCCGAGAACAAAGCTCGGGGGGAATAAAGTCTCACCTCAACAGTTCGGGAATAAAGCTCGAGAGGAATAAAGCCTCATCTCAGTACAATTCGGGAACAAAGCTCGGGGGAATAAAGCCTCATCTCAACAGTTCGGGAATAAAGCTCGGGAGGAATAAAGCATCATCTCAATAGTCCGAGAACAAAGCTCGGGGGAATAAAGCCTCACCTCAACAGTTCGGGAATAAAGCTCGGGAGGAATAAAGCCTCATGTCAACAATTCGGGAACAAAGCTCGGAGGAATAAAGCCTCATCTAAAAAAAATTCGGGAACAAAACTCGGGGGAATAAAGCCTCATCTCAAAAGTTCGGGAATAAAGCTCGGGGGAATAAAGCCTCATCTCAAAAAATTCGGGAACAAAGCTCGGGGGAATAAAGCCCCATCTCAAAAGTTCGGGAATAAAGCTCGGGAGGAATAAAGCCTCATCCCAATAGTTCGAGAACAAAGCTCGGGGGAATAAAGCCTCACCTCAACAGTTCGGGAATAAAGCTCGGGAGGAATAAAGCCTCATCTCAATAGTTCGAGAACAAAGCTCGGGGGAATAAAGCCTCACCTCAACAGTTCGGGAACAAAGCTCGAGGGAATAAAGCCCCATCACAAAGAATTCGGGAACGAAGCCCAGAGGTCGACAGCACCTCACCATCATGTCAGTTATAGTCATTGGGATGCGTCCCAAGGTCGAGGCCCACTGCATTATCAACACCATTCAAAGCAACAGGCAAGTCAGGTGGCAGCTGACAAGTCAGGTAAGTAAAAATACATTGCACGAACTTTGATAGGATTGTCATTGGCACACACTGAACAAATCCCATCAAAGTGGGGGCGACTGTAGGCATTACTTTTTGCATATCAGCCCGATGATGAGCCTCGTACGGAGGCACTACCTTTTAAGTCATGGAAGTCGTGGACAACGGTCGTCGGAAAGGAAAAGTCAAGAAATAATGTTTTGTTGGCATTCTGATTCGCTCGTTTAGCTTCGGGTTTGTTCGTCGGATTTCCGTTTCAAAATCATCCTCCGCTCAAAACCTTATCCTCACACTCTAACTTTTCATGCATATGTCCCTTCAACTTCCATGCAAAAATAAAATTCACCAACCAATTAAATAAATTCAAATTAAATTAAACCATTAAAAAATACCAACCAATTAAATAATTATTAAAACACAAAATAATAAAATCCACCTCACACAAACAAAACAATAAACAATTCAACTAAATAAAAAAAAAAAACCACCCACTCACACGCCCAACCAACAAAATAAATAAAACAAAAACCTTAAATAAATTGCCTAGCCTCACATTGACACCTCATGCATTAAATAAAATAACTACCCCACACGTTAATTGCCCCTCATTCACTAGCACCTCAAGCCCAACACCAAGAAACACCAACACCAATTTAATAACCTCACATGCCTCACCCCTCTCATTTTCAAAACAAAACCCATTAACAAGTCTTATCTTTCTCTCTCCTAGCCTTACCCTACGTGAATAACAATTAATCATCCATCTTCCATAAACATAACAAGTATATAATAATACATCAACCAACAAAACAATAAATAAACAATTTCACAAACACAAAACCAATAACTCACACGTCCCACTCTCAAAACATAAACTATTAAACCTTTACCCCACTTTCATTTTCAACAAGTCAAAATATTAAATAACTCTCTAACCCCACACGTATTTGCCTCCCCCTCTTTTCAAAAGTTTGCCTACCCATTAAATAAACCTAAACCTTCCAACCCCCACCAAATAACAAACATTAATTGCCTCATTCCCCACCCACCATTATAAAAACAAAGACAGAACACATTGCTCCAGGGGGAAAGCTAGAAACCATGCACGTGAAATATACATAAACCCTAAAAGAATTGCCTCACTGCCACCTAGCCACACTTCACGCCAAATTGCCCATCATCCAGCCCTCACATTGCACGCTCAATCACCAACCAGCTGCCCCTTTAACACACACGTCCCTACTACTTACATGGCACCACAACTTTCATGCTAATCACACATTGTTCCCTTAGCCAGTCACTGCCTCATGCACGTAACTACACAATAAATCTCAGCATCCACAAGTTCAACGTCACTGAAGTACACGCCCTGGCCTATCATCTAGCCTTCATATTACACGCATATGCCCCACATTCTGCCTTGCCACTTCCATTACAAACCACTCACTAACCCCTCAATTGATCAACACGCCCATAGCCTTTGTTTCACGCAAATCTAACTCTTACACTCGACAGCTCACTACCCCCCTCTCAAGTCAGCGCACACAGCCCCTTAAATCCCCCAACTCATTTCATTTAACTCCTTTTATTCACGCAAATAGGCACCCAAATCAGCCCTTAAAACTGCCGTATATTAGCTCCAAAATCTGCCAGTAAATCACGCCCAAACCAGCCTATTTCACCCCTTCAAAAACTGCCAATTAGTAAACTAAGTGTTGTGACCTGAAACGCCACGAAACGGAATAAAAACGGCGACCCGAACAGCGAAACGACGAGTCAAAATGCCAAATCAGTGAACCGGAGAAATCACGGAGTTTTAGCCCTTCCGACGGCCGTATAACACTTCCGAGAGACGACACAAAAGGTTAGACCTGAGGGCACCTATTTTATTTATCATCATCTATTTTTAGTTAATTTGTTATTTTTATTCACATGAATTAATGGATTAGAGAGCATGTAATTTATTCGTATGGATTAGTGAATTAAGAGGCATGTAATTTATTTTATTCGTATGAAATAATGACTTAAAAAATGTATTTTATGTGTTTAGCATGGATAATTGGTTTAGCATGTTATTTAATTTAGGTTATGTAAATTAATAACGTAGAAAAGCATGTAATTTATTTTTTTGTCGCATGAATATTATTAATTAGTATGTGATGTAGTTTTGGGTGAATGGAATATGGTTCCTTTTTTGTGGTATATTGGATGGAAACCCGACATAAATTCCATAGCCGAATCCGAATGGACGGTAATATGGTTTGCACTCGGGATACAACGCCCCGTACCACTTAATAGGCTCACATGTTTCATTTCACTCAAATTTGTATTCGAAGCATGATTATGTTGTTGTAATGTTATTTTATTTTAAGCATGACTTAGTTATTATTTTTGTGTTAAGAATTAAGTTGTGGTGTGTTTAGAATAATTTCTACCAATACATGTCTTGTAGACTAGGTTAATATTGCACAAATCCAATTATTACAAATGACATAAGTAAGGGACCATTCCGAACCCAACGGTTGAGGTCTTCCCTTGCGAAGGGTGAGGGCGGCCTTAAATCATTTTCCCGG
The DNA here is from genome assembly GCA_019454045.1 of Zanthoxylum bungeanum. Classification (NCBI taxonomy): domain Eukaryota; kingdom Viridiplantae; phylum Streptophyta; class Magnoliopsida; order Sapindales; family Rutaceae; genus Zanthoxylum; species Zanthoxylum bungeanum. Next base: position 70,963 of record SKCR01029763.1, read on the forward strand.
TTCACACCGGGCCAGACTGTAGGACACAGGAACTGGGCGACGCATGCTGTTCTAGACTCAGGGCCTAGTTGAGAGTACGGAGTAGCCCACGGGGGACTAAACCGGAGAATAATGGAGTCGCCACCCGGTGTGAACCGGGAAAATGATTTAAGGCCGCACTCACCCCTCACAAGGGAATACCTCAAACCGTTGGGTTCGGAATGGTCCCTTACTTATGTCATTTGTAATAATTGGATTTGTGCAATATTAACCTAGTCTACAAGACATGTATTGGTAGAAATTATTCTAAACACACCACAACTTAAATTCTTAACACAAAAATAATAAACTAAGTCATGCTTAAAATAAAATAACATTACAACAACATAATCATGCTTCGAATACAAATTTGAGTGAAATGAAACATGTGAGCCTATTGAGTGGTACGGGGCGTTGTATCCCGAGTGCAAACCATATTACCATCCATTCGGATTCGGCTATGGAATTTATGTCCGGGTTTCCATCCAATATACCACAAAAAAGGAACACATATTTCATTCACCCAAAACTACATCACATACTAATTAATAATATTCATGCGACAGAAAAATAAATTACATGCTTTTCTACGTTATTAATTTACATAACCTAAATTAATTAATTATTCATGCTAGACATCATAAAACACATATTCTAAGACATTACTTCATGTGGATGAATTTCAAACAACATACCAAAATACATATTCATGCTAAAAATATTTCCTAAGTCATTATTTCATGCAAATACATTTAATAACGTGAAATACTAACTATTCATGCTAAAATACTACAAAATAAAATTTCTAAATCATTATTTCATACGAGTAAATTCAGTAATATAAACCCTCAGGTCTAACCTTTTTTGTCGCTTTTTGGAGACGCGTTATACGGCCGTCGGAAAGGTTAAGTCGCTACGATCTCACCGGTTCGTTGTTTTGACGTTTTACTCACTGCCTTGCCGCTTTGTTCACTGTTTTGAGTTTGCTTCGCTGCGTTTCAGGTCTTCACACTTGGCTTACTGGTTGGCAGTGAATTTGAGGCTGTTTTGGTGATTTTCAGTGGCTATGGTGGTGCGTTTTAGGGGAGTTCACTCGGCAAAGCAGGGGCTGTTTCAGGGACAGATTTTCGGTAGTGCAAGCGGCAGTTAAGTGTGGCAGTGAGTGCTTTTGAAGGGCCACCGTGGGGTGTTAAGGGCTGTTGAAGGTGTTGATTATGCGGCTTGATTGGCAATATGTGAATGTAGGTTGGTTGGGATGTGTTTTGCGGTGAATGTGAGGGCTGGTTGGACTGTGTTTTACGGTGAATGTGAGGGCTAGTTGGAGGTGCAATTTGGTGCAGAGGATGGGGCCAAGTGCGGTAGTTTGGGGTTCGGTTTCAGGCTGTGTTTAATTGAGCTGTGGAAGGCTGCTTTTGTTGATTTGTGGTTCGGTCAGGGGCTGATAACAAGGTGTCTTCGGTTGGTTTGTTTGTTGATTAAGTTGGCTGTTATATGATGGAGTTAGTTGGCAGATTTGTTTCGGTTCGTGAAGGGCTGTGGTCTAGGGTTTTTTGCGTGTTGTTGTGGCTGGTTTCACGTTGAAGGGTCTTAGTGCGTGGCTTACAAATTGCGTGAAGGAGCAGGGCTGTTGAAGATGGCTTCTCAGTTAGGGGCAGTTGCGTGGGCGTTATTTGAAGATTAGGGGTTCTTCACGTGGAGCTTTGGCAAAAGAGAGTAGTAGGCTTTAAGGTTGGTTGTTTATGGGCGTGGATCCTTGCTTGAAGAGACAGTGAAGAATGATGAGAGTTGCTAGGGTTTCTTATTATTTTTGGTTGTTGCTTTGTTTACGTGAGGCAGTGAGCAGGTCGTGGAGGCTGTTTGGAAGGGTATTTGCTGGCTAGTGCATGAGGCTGTGTGGCTTATGCGTGAACTGTCTTGAGGTTAAGTGGCGTGATGGGCTGCTAGGTGGCTAGATAAATGAAGGGCAGTGAGAGTGCTATGTTCTGTGAGTTTTTGGGCGTGAACCCTCTGGGCTTATTTCAGTGGCTGTAGTGGGCGTGCTAGGTGGCTTGTTCTAGTGGCAATTGGGCGTGAAGTCGAGGGGTTGAAGTGGTGCTTTAGGGTCTATGTATTTGTCTTTCACGTGCATGGCTCCTAGCTAATCGAAGAAGGGTTCAAAGGTTTGGTTTTTATAAGGGTGAGTGGGGAAGAAGGCAATTATTAAATGTTTGTTATTTGGTGGGAGATGAGGTGAGTTGGTTTCATTTAATGGGTAGGCAAAAAACGTGTGGGGACATGAGGTGTTTTGTTTTGTTGATTTAATGAAAAGGGAAGTAGATGCACGGTTGAATTCTTATTAATGAATGTGGGGGTAAAAGCTTTGGATTTTTGTTGAAGAAAGGGAAATGGACGTGGGTGAAAGGGATGGCTCCTGATGATGGTCGGCAAGGCTGATTAAGGAGCTCACATGGGGCTTGATGCATGGATTTTGTTTGTGTTTGGCAAATGGTACAAAGGTGGGGCAATTGTTGTTGAAATAAAATAAAGAGAAAAGAAAAGGAAAGGTCTTCACGTGGAGGACATCAAGATTTGGTGAGTGGAGACAAGGTGTGATGACAATTGTTAATAAAATAAAAGAAAAAGGGAGGTGTTGGAAGCTTGGACAAAGTATGGTGATAATTGGTTTGATAAACAAATAAATAAAACAAGTTCGGTGGACAAAATGTGATGGCCGAAAATGTGTGTGAAAGGGAGAATTAATTGTTTTGTTAAATTGTTAATTTATGTGTGTGTATGGAATGTGTGAAGGGTGTATTAATTTTGTGTTTTGGTTCTTCGTTATTTATGTTAAAAATTATCATTTAATTGGTTGGTAATTTTTAATGATTTAAATTTAATTCAAATTAATTTAATTGGTTGGTGAATTTTAATTTGCATGGAAGTTGAAGGGACACAGATGTGTTTTGAAACGAGTATTCAACAAGCGAACTCCGAGTGAACCTAGCGAATTAAATCCAAAATGTATTATCTCTTGACTTCACCTTTCCTACGACCGCTTTCCGCGACCTCCATGACTAAAAGGCGGTGCCTCCTTTCAAGACTCCTCATCGGGTTCGGTATGCAAAAATGCAATGCCTACAGTCGCCCCCACTTTGATGGGATTTGTTCAGTGTGTGCTAGTAACAATCCTATCAAAGTTCGTGCAATGCATTTTTACTTACCTGGCTCGCCTGTTGCTGAGTTGATGTGGGCCTTGGCCCTGGGATTCATTCCCGGGTCGATCATGGCATGATGGTGAGGTGCTGTCGACCTCTGGGTTTTGTTCCCGAATTGTGTTAAGGTTGTGGGCTTTGTTCCCAAACTGTTGAGATGAGGCTTTATTCCCCTAGGCTTTGTTCCCGAGCTGTTGAGATGAGGCTTTATTCCCCTGACTGTCTGGACTGTGGGCTTTGTTCACAAACTGCACTGAGATGAGGCTTTATTCCCCTGGGCTTTGTTCCCGAGCTGTGTTGATATGAGGCTTTATTCCCCTGGGCTTTGTTCCCGAGCTGTGTTGATATGAGGCTTTATTCTTCTGGGCTTTGTTCCCGAATTGTGGGTCTTGTTCCCTGAACTGTGGGTATTGTTCCCGGTTTGAGTTAAGATGAGGGTCTTCTTCCCTGAACTGTGGGTCTTGTTCCCGATTTGAGCTGAGATAAGGGTATTCTTCCCTGAATTGTGGGTCTTGTTCCCGATTTGAGTTGAAATTAGGGTCTTCTTCCCTGAACTGTGGGTTTTATTCCCGATTTGAGTTTAGATAAGGGTCTTCTTCCCTGAACTGTGGGTTTTGTTCCCGATTTGTTTTGAGTTGTGAGGGTCTTCTTCCCTGAACTATGTAGATGAGGCTTTATTCCTCTGAGCTTTATTCCCAAACTGTTGAGATGAGGCTTTATTCCTCCGAGCTTTATTCCCGAACTGTTGAGATGAGGCTTTATTCCTCCCGGGCTTTATTCCCGAACTGTTGAGATGAGGCTTTATTCCTCCCGGGCTTTATTCTCGAACTATTGACTGTGTAGAGATAGGGTTTATTCCCTGATTGTTTGGACTGTGGGCTTTATTCCCAAACTGCATTGATATGAGGCTTTATTCCCCTGGGATTTATTCCTGAAATGTTGATATGAGGCTTTATTCCTTCGAGCTTTGTTCCCGAACATGTTGAGATGAGGCTTTATTCCTCTTAGCTTTGTTCCCGAACTGTGTTGATATGAGGCTTTGTTCCCCTGGGCTTTATTCCAGAGCTGTTTTGAGATAGGGCTTTATTCCCATGACTGTGTTGAGATGAGGCTTTGTTGTGATGTGGCTTTATTCCCAAACTGTTGAGATGAGGATTTATTCCTCTCGAGCTTTATTCTCGAGGCTCTCTTAAGTACCCTAGTTTCCTGTGTCCTACACGCCCATTCCCTCATCAATTGTCAAAACCAATTAATAACCTAGCCCCCACACGTTTTCCCCCACCAAATACCTAAACAATAATTACCTTTCTTCCCCACTCACCCTTATAAAAACAAAACCTTTGATCACCATCACGGGGGACTCCCTTTGACCTTCTCGGCCAACACCATCTCTCGCCTGAAGTACTCCATGCACACACTGACCAGGCATCCTTGTTTCATGTTATCAAACCCTCCACGCCATCACCCAGCCATTTAACCCTTCAAACCGAGTAGCCTCCATGCCTGACCGATCAGCTCACTGCCTTCAAACATAGACGCACCACACAGACCTGATCATCACGCCCTATCATCAAAAAATGATCTCTATCAATCTCTATCATCACTCTTGAACTCTCCACGATCAAGGGATCCATCTTCATCGACCCTTAACAGCCCACTGCGGACTCACCGTGAAACAAGATCATTTGCCGAGACCATGATCATCCATCAAACATGAAGGACGCTCTGGACTTCATCACTGAAACCGTACACTGCCTGGAACCCTTCTTTGCCGAGCCACTGCTCCATCAATCCAGCCAATACCGAGCACTCCTTAGCCTCTACTGACCACTACCGAGTATTCTTCATGTAAACACTGCCTCTGCCCTAAACCAACGCATCAACAACTGCACCTCTACCCTTCAACATGCCAAGCACACCCTTGCCGAGAACCCTAATAACCCCTTAGCCGAGCACTCTATGAACCAGACTGAACCATGCACGTGAAATGCATTTCACCTACTGACTTGCCAAGCATACCCTTGTCGAGCCTTCAGCCAGAAGCCGAGCCCAACACCCACTGAACCACACGTAACCAGCCTCTTCACCCAAGCCGAGCCCCTTTGAACCACCCTCCATGCACCACACTGCACACGTGAACATGAAAAACCGTGAAGATCACAACCACAAAGCCTCAGGCACACGTGAATTACATGCAGAAATACTTATTGCCATCACACGCACATGGAGCCTTCAACCAACACTGCCACATGCATGATAACACGGCCTCCATGCACGTAAAATAAACCATGTAAACCCTAAGCCACTGCCGAGCCCCTAACTCCCTTGAAATCGAGAGAAAATAACTCATAATTCACGTATGCCCCAAAATCGCACCCAAAACAGCAGCGAAACGGAGTGTAAACAGCGAACAAAACAGCGAATTAGCGAAGCAAACGTCAAAACAACGAACCGGCGCAATTGCGGTATCTTAAGATATTCCGACGACTGTATAACGCCTCTCCGAAAAGGCGACAAAAAAGGTTAGACCTGAGGGCACCTATTATTGATTTTTCTCACATGAAATAATGATTTAGAAATTTTATTTTGTAGTATTTTAGCATGAATAGTTAGTATAACACGTTATTAAATGTATTTGCATGAAATAATGACTTAGGAAATATTTTTAGCATGAATATGTATTTTGGTATGTTGTTTGAAATTCGTCCACATGAAGTAATGTCTTAGAATAGGTGTTTTATGATGTCTAGCATGAATAATTAATTAAGAGAATAAAGCTCTATCTCAACAGTTCGGAATGAATCCTAACTTATGTCATTTGTAATAATTGGATTTGTGCAATATTAACCTAGTCTACAAGACATGTATTGGTAGAAATTATTCTAAACACACCACAACTTAAATTCTTAACACAAAAATAATAAACTAAGTCATGCTTAAAATAAAATAACATTACAACAACATAATCATGCTTCGAATACAAATTTGAGTGAAATGAAACATGTGACCCTATTGAGTGGTACGGGGCGTTGTATCCCGAGTGCAAACCATATTACCGTCCATTCGGATTCGGCTATGGAATTTATGTCCGGGTTTCCATCCAATATACCACAAAAAAGGAACACATATTTCATTCACCCAAAACTACATCACATACTAATTAATAATATTCATGCGACAGAAAAATAAATTACATGATTTTCTACGTTATTAATTTACATAACCTAAATTAAATAACATGATAAACCAATTATCCATGCTAAACACATAAAATACATTTTTTAAGTCATTATTTCATACGAATAAAATAAATTACATGCCTCTTAATTCACTAATCCATAAGAATAAATTACATGCTCTCTAATCCATTAATTCATGTGATAAAAATAACAAATTAACTAAAAATAGATGATGATAAATAAAATAGGTGCCCTCAGGTCTAACCTTTTGTGTCGTCTCTCGGAAGTGTTATACGGCCGTCGGAATGGCTAAATGGATACCGCCGTATTGGTCGGTTGGTAATTAATTATTAATTTGACTTAATCTGGATACCGCCTATATGGCTGGTTGGTAATTATCATGCAAAGTTAATATATTATATTAAGGGAGATATATAAAATAGAAATAATAAAAGTGGATCCTTTTACCTTAGTATTTTCTTTTATTGTACTTTTACTTTATTTACTTTTTCAGCAATTTACTTTCAGCATTTTACTTTTCAGCAATTTACTTTCGGCATTTACTTTTCAGTAATTTACTTTCAGCATTTAATTTTCAGTATTTAATTTCAGCATTTTACTTTCCGTCATTTACTTTTCAGCAATTTACTTTCAGCATTTTACTTTATGTCTTTTATTTTATTTAAGTTTTTACTAGCCCTAGTTATGTGTCGTAACTAAGTTAGTTACCTGGGGTTGTGATGAATTCTAATATCACCGGTTTATAAGGGGTTATTTTATAGTTTGGGTAATTTAAAGGTTTACTTATTAAGTCTTAAGCTTAATGCTTCTTGTTGTCTGATCACCAATAAGATTGATGTGGTAAATCTAAAGTAAACTTGACAAAGGAATTTTAGGTTTCGGCCTTAGACTTAATAGCCCACGATCTTCCTTGAGGATAGATAACTCTTTAATAGATTTCTTTACAGGATAGACATATACATGTCGGGCGGAGGTAGTCATAATTGGAACTTAAACTTAATGAATCCAGGTAATTTGGTTGACATAGACATATGGTTCAATTGGGTTATACTGGGTATTTGCGTCTGACCATCGACATAGGCTTTCGCATAATTTAGTGTTCCAGGTTATTAAACCGATTTATTATACAAACATAAAATAACCACTTCATCTTTAAAATGATATTGGAAGAAAATCACAACTCTACATAGTTTTTAATATTAAATTTTCTTAATCCTACCTTCGTGCAATTTTATTTACTTGTTTTTAAATTTAAAATCTTCACCATTTCAAATCAATAAATCAATCTGTTAGATACTAGTAATCATTTGACTTCATAAAATTAATAGATTATGTATTAAGTCCTCGTGGGATCGATACTTTTTATATTACTTGAACAATACGTGCGCTTGCGTTATACGCGTGTGTTTACGCCGGTCAAGTTTTTGGCTCCGTTGCCGGGGACTTATTTATCTTTCGCTATTAGTTTTAAGGTTAGATACCTTTACTTGTATCTAATTTTCTTTTTACTTATTGTTTTTGTTTTCTTGTGTTTCAGGTTCTCAGAAACATCATTAGACGAACCAGAAGCTTTGAACTCCGACCGCTTGACCCAGAAATTAAAAGAACCATCAGACAATTGAGAAGGGAAAGGCGAGAAGGCCAAGAAGCTTTAGTCAACCTGGAACTGAAACCTTTGGAGGTTGCACAACCAATTCCCATTCGAGACAGAACCATTCCGGTGATTGACAGACTCATTTAATGTATTGTACTTCCTCTCTTACCAGCAAATACAGGTGACATCAAAACATGCATTCAGATGATTCAGCAGTTAGTTCAGTTTGGGGGAATGCAACTAAGATTCTAATGCCCACATCAGCAACTTCCTGGAAGTTTGCGGCACTTTCAATTACAACCGAGAAGCTGAAGAAGCAATGAGACTGCGTATTTTCCCATACTCCTTGAAAGACAGAGCTAAAACTTGGCTACATTCACTACCAGCAGGTTCCATCACAACTTGGAACACTTTAGCCATCAAATTTCTTGCAAATTACTTTCCACCAGCCAGAACTGGAAAGCTGAGGAATGACATCACATCCTTTGTGCAACAAGACTCAGAAACTCTCTACGAAGTTTGGGAAAGGTACAAAGATTTGCTCCGGAAATGTCCTCACCATGAGATTCCAAATTGGCTTCAAGTCCAAACCTTATATAATGGACTTTCTGGACTGATGAGAACCACAATTTATGCTGCTGCTGGAGGAGCTTTAATGGCAAAAGGAGAAGATCGAGCCTGGGACTTAATCGAAGAAATGGCCAACAATAATTCTTTGTGGCCAACAGAAAGGAGCATAATCCAAAGAATTGCAGGAATTTATGAAAGTTGAGCCAATACAACAGTCAACGCCAAGCTGGATCAGATATGCAAATTCATGGAGACTCTCAGCACTGGATCCACAAGTTCACCATATGGAGGAGAACCAAAACCAAACCAACTTGAAGAGACGGTGAATTATGTCAACAATTTCAACAAACAGGGGAACAATCCATATTCCAACACCTACAACCCAGGGTGGAGGAATCATCCCAATTTTTCATGGAGCAACAATTCAGGACAAAAGAACAATACACCACCTGGATTCCAACAACAGAACTATCCACCACCAGGATTTCAACAACAGAATAAAGGCCATGAACATGAAAAAGAACCAGAAATGAAAGAATGAATTGCAGAGATGTTCAAAAAGCAACAAGCAGCATATGATGCTATCTTTCAGAGCCAATTTGCTTCCATCAAAGCACTAGAGAATCAAATCGGACAACTGGCCAATGCTCAAAGTTACAGACCGCCAGGTAATCTTCCCAGCAACACAGAACCCAATCCAATAAACTGAGGGAAGGAGCAATGTCATGCCATCATGTTAAAAAGTGGTACTGAAATCAACAAAGATGTTGGAGCCAAAACAACTGTTGAGGAAGTTCCAAAAGAAACAAAGCAACAGATGGAGGAAAAAGAAGCAAAGGAAAAAACAGATCACTCAACCTCCACATTTTCCTCAGCGTCTTCAGAAAAATAAACTGGACAAGCAGTTTGCTCGTTTCCTGGAGGTGTTCAAAAAACTGCACATCAATATTTCATTTGCAGAAGCCTTGGAACAAATGCTCAGCTATGTAAAATTCATGAAAGACATTCTTTCACGAAAACGGAGATTGGGAGATTACGAGACAATAGCGTTGACAGAAGAATGCAACGCCATCATTCAGAGGAAACTTCCCCCAAAGTTGAAAGATCCTGGCAGTTTTACCATTCCATGCACCATAGGAGAACATGACTTTGGTAAGGCTTTATATGATTTAGGTGCAAGTGTTAACTTGATGCTTTTTATATTTTCAGGAAATTGCAAATTTGAGAAACAATGCCAACTTCAGTCTCTCTACAACTTGTTGATAGAATGCTCATATTTCCGAGAGGTTTAGTTGAAGATGTGCTGGTCAAGGTTGACAAATTCATTTTCCCAGCAGATTTTATTGTCCTTGATATGGAGGAAGACGTAGACGTGTCAATCATCCTTGGGAGACCATTCTTGGCTACAGGTCGAACCATTATTGATGTACAAAAATGAGAATTAACTATTATGGTACATGACCAAGAGATAACATTCAATGTTTTCAAGGCCATGAATTTCCCAGATGATGAAAAGAATGAGGAATGTTTCAGACTTGATGTGATACACAGTACCATTCAGAACTCCAATGTAATGCGAAATTCTACTGACAAACTTAAAACATGTCACTTGCCTGTGCAGCCTGAAGATAAAGTGTCTTTTGAAATGAAAAAGCCAATTCTTGCACTACAAGCAACAGAAAAAGAAAAAGTTCCACCAGCTCAACGAATTGGAGGAATTTCACAATCAGCCTTTTGAGGATGCCAAATTGTACAAAGAAAAGGCCAAGAAGAGACATGATGAGAAGTTAGTGCGCATACAACTGGAACCGGGGCAGAAGGTACTGTTAAATAAATCAATGGTGAAATTTTTACCATGGAAGCCAAAATCACGGTGGTCAGGTCCATTTGTGATCACCAAAATTTTACCAGATAGAGCCGTTGAGATACATGATCCTGACTCCAACAAAACTTTCAAGGTTAAAAACAAGTGTGTCAAGCACTACTGGGGAGAATCATTTGAGCGACAAAAAGAAAGTGTCACACTTTCAGATCCAGCCTAACATTTGAGAAGTCACGTCTAGCTGTCGACGTTAAACTTAGCGCTCGCATGGAGGCAACCCATGCAATTTGTGTATATATTGTGATCTGGTGTATTTTAATTTTGTGTGTTTAGTTTTTGCAGATTAAGACATTTCAGGATGGAAGAAGCTCTCGAAAATCTTCGCAAGCAATTTCCTTCTCTCCCTCAAAAATCTCTGATGAAAGTCTACAAAGCTCGCTTGGAACGGATGAGATTACTAACGATCCATGGTGTTCCTAATGATATTCGTTGGGTAATTGAAGCACGGGTCCGATTGGCATGTGAGTCTTCTGAATCTTTTATTTCACATCTGCCTGGTTTTGGAAGAAGCACATATGCACGGGTCCGCTTGGATTGTACAACGTTGAAGGATTTTATGATTTTCTTTGTGTGTTTCTTGATGATGCTAGGAGAAATGGGTTCGTGTCAAAATCTATGAAAGAACTCCTTTTCACTGCCAGAACTGCTCCGGATCTAATTGACCAAATCTTAGCCTATGAACCACAAGTTAACCCTATCCTTTCAAAGATAAATTGGTCTGAGGACGATCGTGGTAAGAGGCGTCGGATTAATCTGGATCTTAACCTTTAATTTCTTGTAGAATTTAAGCTAACCAGGTATTATCTTCTAAACTCTTCTTCTATTGTTTAAGACATTGGGGACAATGTCTCATTTAGTTTTGGGGGAGGGAATTAGTTGATCAGTACCTTGTTTTTAGTTTGTGTGTTGTTTTTATTTTTAATCCAAAATTTTTCGAAAAATACAAAAAAAATGAAAAATTTTCAAAAATTACAAAAATATTTTGTGTTTTTGTGTTTTTAGTTTCACTAAAAATGTGAAATTGGTAAGAGATGCTGTGTAAGGAATTTCCACTCCTGAGACGTATCTCAAACCATTTTTGAAACAAGTTAGTTTTTGTTTATTTCATTTTAAATTATTTAATTTGTAAATTCTCCATAAAACTGACTAAAATGGATCTTCATATGCTCAGTTAGCAGATATTATCAACATGCATTGTAACATACGGACATGAGCTAAAATTGAAAGTTTGTAATATTCAGTGCTCTAGTTTAATTGGAGGAAGCATCTCAAAAGTGATGGAGTAAAAAAAAAACATCTGAGATCCGAGTTATTAAATCGGTAAGGGTGTTTTAACACCTAGTGCCCTAAAGCCAACTGGTTTGGGAGTCATTGGCTTAAAGCTCGCTATATGGATCAAAGATGGTGCAAAAATATATATATCTAAAGTCTTAGTAATTAAGTCTGTATGGGTGTCTTAACACCTGGTGCCCTAAAGCCAACTGGTTTGGGAGTCACCGACCCAACATTCGCTACATAGATGGAAGATATTGTATATAAAGAAAAAAAATCAAAAAAAATCAAAAATCAAAGAAAAAATCAGAAAAATCAGAAAAATTATTCCATTGCTGCAAAAAAGTGTGAATTCAGATAAAACTTTAGGACAAAAATATTACTCTCTTATCAACTGCACTTGTGACTGTTGTGGGCAAAAATGAGTTGATTAATATTTTTTCGGCTGTGCATATGGAGAATAGTAAATATAATCGGAGAATTTACTTATTCAGTAATTTAGAAAGAAAGAAAACAACTAGTAACTTGAAGTAAAAGTTTCACCTAATTAGTCACTAACTTCTTTATTTTCTTTTCTCTTGTCTTTTTGCTTTTGTGTGCATTAGTTTTATTATCTTTTTACTTTTGTTAAACGTTTGTGGGTATCGTTGCTGTAAGGCCTCACGAGACTATAACTCGTCCACTAGGGACACCTAGGGGTTTAAAGGCTTGTTGCATATGCTAAATGCAACTGTGATCCCTACAAAAGTGGCTTAGTTTAATTTTAATTGTTTCTTGTATTTTATTTTATTGTTTTGCTCGAGGACTAGAAAAATGTTAGGTTTGGGGGTGTGATTAGCGGAAAATATATCAATATTTACCGCCCATTTTACTTAATATTTTGTTTAGTTTCTCGGGTTTGATGAACGTTTTGATGTGTTTTAGTTTATTTTGCAGATAAAATAATATTGGGACACAATAAAATCATTTAGGATGAAATGTGGGTCAAATAAGAGCAAAAATTGGACTTGATATATTAATTTTGGAGATTGGAAACTTGAAATGGCGTTTTAACGAAGTGCAGTTTTGGAAATTCCAGTTTTACGCATCTGTCGTATTTTGGGCATAACCTTTTACTCTGATATCGGATTGAGCTGATTCAAGTTCCAGATTAAAGAAGACTCAAATATCTATAACTCTGAAAGACAAAATAATTTCGAATTCTGAAGCTTTCATGCCCGAAATTGATGAACCATCCAGAAGTGTGTTGTGTGTAATTATTAAAGTCATTTTCAATCATTTTCAAAGCAAAAAAATAAATTAATAAATAAATAATAAAAATTATCAAATCACCACCAAACATTATAAGCAATTAGTGGAGCAATTAATAATGGATTTGGTGGAGCAATTAGTGGAGCAATTAATAATGGATTTGGTGGATGATTTGATGGAGGCAAAATTTTGTCTATAAATACCAAGCCATTTCATTTGTAAATTCATACTTTCTTCTAAGGAATTCCTTAATAATACTAAGAAGATTGTATCTTGTTTGTTTATTTATAACTTTCAATAATTAATTTCTACTTTCGCACTTTCTTTTCTTTACTTTTCAGTTTTTACTTTCTGTAATTTACTTTTACGCACAGTACTTTTCTTTCTTTAATTTTCAGTTTTTACTTTTCAGTAATGAGGAGGTAACTCCCCTTTGCTGGGGTAAAAGGTAAAACTTTAATTACTAATATTTAGATTAATCTCCCTTAATTATAATATATAAACTAGTTAAAACCTGACTTAACGAGGATACCGTCATATTGGTCGGTTGGTAATTATTTAAATTGGTTTTAACCTGACTAAACTGGATACCGCCGTATTGGTCGGTTGGTAATTAATTATTAATTTGACTTAATCTGGATACCGCCTATATGGCTGGTTGGTAATTATCATGCAAAGTTAATATATTATATTAAGGGAGATATCTAAAATAGAAATAATAAAAGTGGATCCTTTTACCTCAGTATTTTCTTTTATTGTACTTTTACTTTATTTACTTTTTCAGCAATTTACTTTCAGCATTTACTTTTCAGCAATTTACTTTCGGCATTTACTTTTCAGTAATTTACTTTCAGCATTTAATTTTCAGTATTTAATTTCAGCATTTACTTTCCGTCATTTACTTTTCAGCAATTTACTTTTCAGCATTTTACTTTATGTCTTTTATTTTATTTAAGTTTTTACTAGCCCTAGTTATGTGTCGTAACTAAGTTAGTTATCTGGGGTTGTGATGAATTCTAATATCACCGGTTTATAAGGGGTTATTTTATAGTTTGGGTAATTTAAAGGTTTACTTATTAAGTCTTAAGCTTAATGCTTCTTGTTGTCTGATCACCAATAAAATTGATGTGGTAAATCTAAAGTAAACTTGACAAAGGAATTTTAGGTTTCAGCCTTAGACTTAATAGCCCACGATCTTCCTTGAGGATAGATAACCCTTTAATAGATTTCCTTACAGGATAGACATATACCTGTCGGGCGGAGGTAGCCATAATTGGAACTTAAACTTAATGAATCCAGGTAATTTGGTTGACATAGACATATGGTTCAATTGGGTTATACTGGGTATTTGCGTCTGACCATCGACAGAGGCTTTCGCATAATTTAGTGTTCCAGGTTAGTAAAAAGATTTATTATACAAACATAAAATAACCACTTCATCTTTAAAATGATATTGGAAGAAAATCACAACCCTAAATAGTTTTTAATATTAAATTTTCTTAAACCTACCTTCGTGCAATTTTATTTACTTGTTTTTAAATTTAAAATCTTCACCATTTCAAATCAATCAATCAATCTGTTAGATACTAGTAATCATTTGACCTCATAAAATTAATATATTAGGTATTAAGTCCTCGTGGGATATATACTTTTTATACTATTTGAACGATACGTGCGCTTGCGTTATACGCGTGTGTTTACGCCGGTCACCTATGTTAACCAAGTTATCTGAATTCATTAAGATTAAGTTCCAATTATGGTTACCCTCGCCCGACAGGTATATTCCTATCCTGTAAGGAAATCTATGAAAGGGTTATCTATCCTCAAGGAAGATCGTGGGCTATTGAGTATAAGGTCTTTAACCTAAAATCTTTTTTCCAAGTTCATTTTAAGTTTACCAGTTCAATTTTATTAATGGTCAGTTAATAAAAAACATTAGGATTAAGGCTCAATAAATAAACATTTATATTACCCAAACTGTAATTTAACCCCTTATAAACCGGTGATATTGGATTTCTTCACAACCCCAGATAATTGGCTTAGTTACGACACATATTTACCGGTAGTAAAAACTTAAATAAAAGAAAAGACATAAAGTAAATGCTGGAAATTAAATTACTGGAAAGTAAATGCTGGAAATTAAATTACTGGAAAGTAAATTACTGGAAAGTAAATGCTGAAAGTAAATAAAGTAAAAGTACAATAAAGAAAAGGCTGAGGTAAAATGATCCATTTTTATTACTACTATTTTAGATATCTCCCTTGATAATTACCAACCAGCCATATAGGCGGTATCCTGATTAAGTCAAATTAATAATTAATTACCAACCGACCAACCAGGCGGTATCTATGCTTAGTCAGATTAAAATCAATTTATAATTAATTACCAACCGACCAATATGGCGGTATCCTCGTTAAGTTAGATTTTAAATAGTTATTATATTATAATTATGGGAGATTAATCTAAATAGCAATAATAAAAGTTTTACCTTTTACCCCCGCAAGGGGGAGTTACCTCATCATTGCTTGAAAAGTACAAACTGAAAAAAGTAAAGAAAGAAAAGTACTGTGCGTAAAAATAAATTGCGGAAAGTAAAAACTGAAAAGTAAAGAAAAGAAAGTGCGAAAGCGGAAATTAATTACTGAAAGCTGTAAATAAACAAACAAGATACAATCTTTTTAGTTATTCTTAAGGAATTTCAAAGAAGAAAGTATGAATTTACAAATGAAATGGCTTAGTATTTATAGGCAAAATTTTGCCTCCATCAAATCATCCACCAAATGCTCCACCAAATCCTCCACTAATTGCTCCACTAATTGCTCCACTAAATTCATTATTAATTTCTATCATATTTGGTGGGAGCTTGACAATTTTTATTATTTATTTATTTATTTATTTATTTATTTTATTGCTTTAAAATGACTTTAATAATTACACATAACACACTTTCGGATATTTCATCAAGTTCGGTCATGAAATCTTCTGAATTCGAAATTATTTTGTTCTTCAAAGTTGTAGATCTTTGAGTCTTCTTTAATCTTGAACTTGAATCAGCTCAATCCGATATCATAGTAAAAAAAATTTCCCATAATACGACAGTTGCGCAAAACTAAAATTTCTGAAACTGCACTTCGTTAGAATGCCCTTTCAAGTTTCCAATCTCCAAAATTAATATGTCAAGTCCAATTTTTCCCTTATTTTACCCACATTTCGTCCTAAATGATTTCATTGAGTCCCAATATTATTTTATCTGCAAAATAAACTAAAACACATCAAAACATTCATCAAATCCGAGAAACTAAACAAAATATTAAGTAAAAGTGGCGGTAAATATTGATATATTTTCCGCTTATCACACCCCCAAACCTAACATTTTGCTAGTCCTCGAGCAAAACAACAAAATAAAATACAAGAAACAATTAAAATTAAACTAAGCCACTTTCGTAGGGATAACAGTTGCATTTAGTGTATGCAACAAGCCTTTAAACCCCTAGGTGTCCCTAATGGACGAGTTGTAGTCTCGTGAGGGCTTATAGCAACGATACCCACAAATATTTTACAAAAGTAAAAAGATAATAAAACTAATGCACACAAAAGTAAAAAGACAAGAGAAAATAGAATAAAGAAGTTAGTGACTAAACAGATGAAACTTCTAATCCAAGTCAATAGTTGTTTTTGTTTCTTTTTAAATTACCGAATAAGTAAATTCTCCGATTATTTTTACCATTCTCCATATACACAATCAACAAAATATTAATCAACTCATTTTGCCCACAATAGTCACGAGTGTAGTTGAGAATCGAGTAATATTTTTGTCCTAAAATTTTATCAGAATTCACACTTTTTTTAAGCAATGGAATAAATTTTTTTTTTTTATTTTTCTGATTTGTTTTTGTTTATATACAATATCTTTCATCTATGTAGCGAGCTTTGGGCCAGTGACTCCCAAACCAGTTGGTTTTAGGGCATTAGGTGTTAAGATACCCCTACGGACTTAATTACTCATAATTCAGATATATATATTTTTTTTTTGCAACATCTTTGATCCATGTAGCGAGCTTTGGGCCAGTGACTCCCAAACCAGTTGGTTTTATGGCACTAGGTGTTAAAACACCCTTACAGACTTAATAACTCGGATCTCAGACCCTTTTTTTTTACTCCATCGCTTTTTATAGATGATTCCTCCAATTAAACTATAGCACTGAATATTTTAAACTTTTTAATTACAGCTCATGTCTGTATGTTACCATGTATGTGTTGGGGTTGGTGCTCAGAGCGCCAATCCGGATCGTATTTATGTCTGATTCATGAATACGAACATCCCTTTTTTTCCATAATATTACTTATTTATGGTTGCACCTCTTGTTTTTATATACGTATTCGATCTAATTACGATTAGATCGAAACTAAATGTGTTTTAGTGATATGTATATATTAGACAAAGGCCCGATAATATATAATGCAGTACACAGTTACAAAGGGAGTTTGTAATTGACATTGGGAAGTGTCACTGCTAAATGTATATTATCAAATATAGTTCCTGGTCAAGATTCACTAACACGGGTCGGTTAGTCAAATCTGTTGAGACCAGTACATGTCGTATATCGAGACTTGGTCCGATGGTTTATCCCAATGAACCATGAGTCTGTGGAGACTCGTATAGACGTGTAGTGTTTATAGTGGATAAACATTGAACGACTCATCGAAGATTCTTAATGGATGGTACACCAACGTCAATAAGAATCTTCTCGGGTTGAGTAGCATAGTGGTCCTTCGATTTGAGATACCACTGTGGATATATGAGACATCCTCAACACTTAGATGGCAGTCACGTCACCGATCTATTTAGATCAGACCTCCGCCTGTTCGTTGGGTGTGGACCGATCCTCAGGATATCCTGTGTGTATCAAGATAGGATCCGTCAGTTCTGTGTACATAGCATAGGTAGTCCATATATAATTAGCAATCAGTTAAATCTATGGTCATAGTATACTTCGGAAGTGAGTTCCGAATGTTATTTATAGATTGCTAATATATACGTCGACGGGATAATACCTATAGAGATTTGACGTTTACATCTATATCTATGGGATTATCTGGATACCTGTGACGGAGGGATTATATGTATGCAATGACCTCGACCTGTAGGATTCAGCTAGTTTATATGCGGTCGTCATAATTTACGGGTGGGTAAATTATGGACACGAAATTGGATTTTGTGACGGATATAGCTGAATCTATAGAGTCTCACTAATGAAATATACTCGTAGAGCACTAGGGAAACTTTTATGAATAATGGTGATTATTTATAAATCGTTTAAACGGTAAACGAAAAATACATGCGAACGGGCTGAACCGTCATTTCCTAATTAATGTGTATTTGTATTTAATATATGATATTATTAAATACACATTAATAAATTATCAAATAAAGGTATTTTACATATATCGTTAATATATGTATTTGAGATATTTAAAGTAAATATAATACATATATTTGAGATATTTGTATTTAATTAATTATTTAATTATTTAATTGTTAAATGATTAATATAATTAAAATATAAATATCTCACCAAATGATAAAGTTAGGAAATGATTATAAGTGTTTATTGTTGACTTTAAATTAAAGGAAATGGTAGTCAAATTGGATTTGACTTCTTTGATATTTGTTTAAAGTGTTTAAAATTGAAATATCATTTTCCTTTAATTTTTGTTAAATTCGGCCATATACCTAAAATAAATATAATTGTTATATTTTTGAGTTGCTTTATTTGACTTTAAGAAAATCATTAAATGGTTTGATGATGATTAAAGCAAGTTGATAAAGCAAAATTAAATGAAATAAAAATATCATGATATTTTGTATATCTTCCACCAATTTCGGCCAAGGCTTCTTTTGGGTGAGGTATATATTGTTTCATTTCATTTTAGGGTTTAAGGAGTTCATTTGATACCAAAATAAACATAAAAGAATTAGAGAGAAAAGCTTGAAGCCTAAAGGAAGATGGCTTGAAAATCATGATTTTGTAAGTTATCTTTCAAAGTCTTCAACATGAAAATTATTTCTAACATGCTTAACATCATTTTGTGTTGCTTTGTTGTTGTATCTCTTCTTATAGTTTGTGTTTTATTTGGTTGTGAACTTTGATGAAAGATTGAAGCATGTAAGTAAGCTTGAAATGGTTTCAAAGCTTTACTTTTAATTTTTAGAAAATCAAAGTTGTCATTCTAGAGTTAGTAACCACTCTTTGGTGACTTAGAATTGTTCTAGAGTTATTTAAAAGTGGTGAGGCTTGATTGGTGAAGTATTGAACGGATTAAAGTGTTGGATTTTGTAGATTTGGTGAAATTGGACAATTTGATGAAATTGGCAAATTAGGGTTCTTAACCCACTCCAAATTTGGGGCTTTTCATATATTTGATGTATTATGGTATGAATATGATGCATGTAAATTTTTGGGTTGATTGGATTTGATCTTGGCATGTTTTGAAAAAAAAAGGGACCAAATTGCAATTAATTCAAAAATGAGGGACCTCACGGCAATTAGCTCAAAATTGGGGATTTGTGTGAAATCTGATTTTGATGCATTAGATGTGTTCGAAAATATTTTAGAAATGATTTAAAATCATCCAAAATTATATTTGATAATTTTTGGGCTAAAATAATCAATTCACAAAGTTTTGGGGCAATTCGGTAATTACCAAGAAATTTGATCTCTTGTGTAATTTTTCAGAATTTGATAATTGGATAATTAAATTAATAAGTTTATTTAATTAATCCAAGAAAAAGTTTTGAAATCGGAAAATTTTGATTTTCCGCGATTCCGCTGCGTTACCGATATTCCCCCTTAAAACCCCAACAGTATGCTGATAATACCTGTCAACTGAGCATATGAAGATTCATTTTAGTCAGTTTTATGGAGAATTCACAAATTAAATGTTGGACAATTATGACCCATAGCATCATTATTTGTACAGAACATGGTGTTATTGTACAAATTACCTATGTGACAAATGAAATTGCTCTTTTATCATTTGTAATTAGATTACCGGGATATATAAATGATAAAATTCCATATGATTAGTTCCGGATTGATAAGATATGAGACAGTATCAATCCATGAAGGTTTAATCATTAAGACATCCATAGTCATAGTATTATCGAGATTGGACATCGATAATGTGGAATAGACTAGTATTACACTTTTGCGTGTTATGGGAGCATAACGACATAGTTCTCATATATTTGGGTATTGGATACTCATGAAAGTTTAATAGGAGGTGGTGTTTACCGATGGTACGGAAACAGCTTCGCTCTGGATAGACCCCTCGAAATTCCATTAGTAATATGACTATGTGTCTATGGAAGTCCGAATCAGGGTATGTGTATTTGGTCTTAACCTGAGACTTGCACCGCTAATACTTGCGACAATCAATATACTTTGGTTTTTGGTCGTCCAGGGCTTTAACCGGTTCTGTGTACGCCTCTTCTGGGTATATTGAGAATCGTAGTGTATTAGGTGTGATGTCAAGATGGAAGTCACTCCAGTCATATGGAGATGATGGTCACCTAGGATACGGAACTGATGCTCTTATATGCTGCAGTTATCGGGATAATATGACTAGGTCATGCTTATCCGATTATAGAGACTAGTTACCAGAGATCCGATATGTGCTTCGTACGGGGCAGACATAATTCCAGCCCCAGGCCTAGCACGTGACATCCGATACTGGATCGCAATACGCAATACTATGTATATTACGCCTGATACAGATTACATATTCCTTTAAGAATATTTATGGAGAATTTGGTAGGCACGGTGCTTTGCTAGAAGCCAATCATGTCTTGTAAATCGGTAAAAACGTAGTACTAGGTACGTACGTGTTCGGATAGTCCGACGACCAGATTTACTGCCAACATATCCGGGGATCTCATGGGTTGCTTCCCGAAGATTCACCGATGACGTATGACTCACACATAATTAATCTGGGATTAATTAATAGAGAGAAAATTAATCTAGGATTAATTACGGAGATATTTTACCTGGGATAAAATATTATTTAAAGAGAGAGAACGATTAATTTGGAATTAATCGATAAAATAATATATTCGATATATTATACGAAATTAGATTTCGACGCAAAATTAAAATTAGATTTTAATTCGGGCGAACGAGTTAATTTAGAATTAATTTGTTAGCGATGTGAATAGTAATTTTGCTGGGCATAATTTTTTAATTAAATTTGATTTAATTACGTCGCAACGGAAAATTCGTTAATTCGGAATTAGCGAACCCGAGCCCGGGAGTGTTTGTGGGCCCACTCATATTTCGAATCAAGTGGGGCCCACAAGTCACATCACGCGTCACATCACCTGTCACTTTAGTGATGAATGTCAAGTCACCTTTTGGTGATTGACAACCAGTCACTATTCATAATGGTGGTAGATGGAGGCATTTAATGCCATTTTTCCCTCATTTTTGCCTTTTGTTTTTTGGAAAAACAAATACAAAAATTGTGAAGGATTTGTATTAGGTTTTAGAAACCAAAAACACAATTTTTTCTCTCTCAATTTTCTCACATGGCCGAATGGCCTTCACCATTTTTCTCCCCCAAAACTGTGAGCCTATGGTTCATTGTTCTTCATGATTTTGTTGCAAAATCTCAAGAGCTAGCACTTAAAGGATTCTTACAAAGGTGATAGGGAAACTCATTCATGAGCATGGAATCACCATTTACAAAGCTTGGAGCTTGGAGCACACAAATAGGGGCTGACCAAAAATTCAAGGAGCACAAAAAGGGCTTGGCCGAGAGCTTCATCCATGAAGCAAAAGTTTTTTTGTTCTTCGCATCGCAAAAACCGATCAAAGTGAGTATTTCGCAACTTTACTTTGATGTATTCACACTTTTCATAAGCTTAATTGATCTTGGTTTGACCTAGAAAACCCAACATTAAATAATTTAAAAGGAAATAAACAAAAATTAACTTGTTCCGAAATAGGTTGAGATACGTCTCAGGAATGGAAATTTCTTACACAGCTATCTCACACCAATTTCATCTGATTAATCAAATAAAAACACAAAAATACAAAATATTTTTTTTGTTTTTGTAAAATTTTTCAATTTTTTTGGCTTTTTCGAAAATTTTTGACTAAAAATAAAACAATAAAAATAAGATACAATTTAACTATTCTCCTCCCCCAAACCTAAATGAGACATTGTCCCCAATGTCTTAAACAGTAGAAGAAGAGTTTAGAAAACCGTACATGGTTAGCTGAAATTCTACATCTAAATGAAAAGTTAAAGGTTAAGATCCAGATTTATCCGACGCCTCTTACCACGATCATTATCGGACCAGTTTATCTTGGAAAGAATGGGGTCAATTTGAGGTTCAAAGGCTAAGATTTGGTCAATTAAATCTGGGGCAGTTCTGGCAGTAAAGATGAGTTCTTTTACAGGCTTTGACACGAATCCATTTCTCCGGCCATCATCAAGAAACACACAAAGAAAATCATAAAATCCATCAATATTGTACAGTCCAAGCGGTTTCTGGTGTATGTTCAAGTTTTCCCAAGATAGTTCTGTAAAAATTTCCTCCATCGTGCCCAAGCCTCCGTTTGATGATCCAATAAGATTCGCCTCCGCCAAGGGTTTTGGGATGATTCCCAAGACTTGACTGCCTTCATCATGTACAGCCTTTGAAACTATCCCCATTAGTCCAAGATTTCCACCATCATATACTAAGTGCATATTCCTTGCAGCAATGACTCGACCCAATTCCTGTGCCGCTGTTACGTATTCTAGTTTAACACAAACACTGGTACCGCAAAACACACAGATATTTTCAACCCGTCTTCTTGAAGTAGCTTCCATTTTTATATGGATGCCTTCAAAGGTGCAATCATGAGTTGAATTTATAGGAACCTGAAAATGGTGAGTAATAATAGCACAAGTATCTTCCAAATGACTATTAGTAACAAAATAGTAAATCGTGAAAGGTCAAAAAGTAGCATGGATCCTGTCGGAGAAAATAACAAAACAAATCACAATTATTAAGAAAAGACAAAGAGATATAATATTTACAATAATGTAACGGCTTGAATGACGTCTATGCGTCAGTGACAAGCTTCCCATCCAATTTTCTTATAAATTGGCAAACATGGTCTTTTAGAGTAAGATTCCTGAGACTTAGCTGTTGTCTTTCTTTATGGAATAGTGCATATAACATGCGAATTTTGTGATACACATATCCACTAGGATGCGTCTCAAGAATTTTAGATATGTCATCTAAAGACTTCTTACTCAAGCCATCCTTAATGAAATTAATCTTATCTTCGCGGTTATCAAACACCATTCCTAAAGATCGACAACAAGTATCACAAAATATACGAGCACATTTATAGCAAACACACATTCTTTTGGCTCTTCTCTTTTTAGCATATGTGTTTCTTCCTAAACCAGGCAGATGTGAAATAAAAAAGTCAGAGGACTCACCTGTCAATCGGACCTGTGCTTCAATAATCCAACGAATGTCAGTAGGCATACCTTTGATCATCAGTAGTCTCATCCGTTCCAAGCGAGCTTTGTAAACTTTCATCAGAGATTTTTGAGGGAGAAAAGGAAATTGCTTGTGAAGATTTGCGAGAGCATCTTCCATCTTGAAATGACTTAACCTGCAAAAGCTAAACACACAAAAATTAAAAGACACCAAATCACAATATATACACAGATTGCATGGGTTGCCTCCCAGCTAGCGCTAAGTTTAATGTCGTCAGCTAGACATGATTTCCCGAACATTAGGCTGGATCTGAAAGTGTGACATTTTCTTTTTGTCGCTCAAATGATTCTCCCCAGTAGTGTTTGACACGCTGACTGTTAACCTTAAATGTGTTGTTGGACTTGGGGTTGTACAATTCAACAGCTCCATATGGTAAAACCTGAGTAATCTCAAATGGGCCTGACCACTTTGATTTCATCTTTCCAGGGAAAAGTTTCAACCTTGAATCATATAACAACACCCGCTGCCCTGGTTTCAATTGTCTGTGTACTATTTTTCGGTCATGTCATTTCTTGGTCTTCTCTTTATATAATCTAGCATTTTCATAAGCCTGTAGGCGAAATTCCTCATACTCATTGAGTTGGTGAAGTCTTTTCTCTCATGCAGCTTGTGGATCAAGATTCAACTTCTTCAGTGCCCAGTACGCCTTGTGTTCAAGCTCAACTGGCAGATGGCATGCTTTCCCGAACACCATTTGATATGGGGACATACCAATGGGTGTCTTGTAAGCTGTCTAGTAGGCCCATAATGCGTCATCCAGTTTTTCAGACCAGTCATTCCTTGTTGATCCAACGGTTCTCTCCAAGATTCTTTTGATCTCCATGTTTGATACTTCAACTTGCCTGTTTGACTGTGGATGGTAAGCTGTGGCAACTTTATGAGTAACTTCGTATTTGGATAGGAGTGCATCGAAGTATTTGTTGTAGAAATGCGTGCCACCATCGCTGATAATCGCCCGAGGTGTTCCGAAGCGAGTGAAAATATTATTTTTAAGGAACTTAATCACCACTTTTGAATCATTGGACGGCAGTGCAATCGCTTCAATCCATTTGGAGACGTAGTCGAATGCAACCGGTATGTACAGGTTTCCGAATGATGGAACAAAGGGTCCCATAAAATCAATCCCTCATACATCAAATATCTCCACTTCCAAAATATTTTACAACGGTCCTCCATTTCTCCTTGAAATATTTCCCGTTCTCTGGCACCTGTCACATTGAAGAGCAAATAGATAAGCATCTTGAAAAAGAGTGGGCCAAAACAAACCTGATTGTAGGACTTTGGATGCAGTTTTATTCCCGCTGAAGTGTCCGTCATATGGTGATGAATGACAGTGTTACAAGACACTGTTGACCTCCTCATGTGTAACACACCATCTCAATAATTGATCAGCACAGCGTTTGAACAGGTACGGCTCGTCCCAGACATAATGCTTGACTTCTTTGAAGAACTTCTTTCGTTGCTGAGTTGTCCATTCTAACGGCCATTTTCCTGACACTATGTAGAATACATGTATTTTGATTATTAATGTAAATATAATACATATATTTAAGGTATTTGTATTTTATTATTTGATTCTTCAAATGTTGAATAATTAAATTAATTAAATAGTAAATATCTTATTTACTTTATTAAAGTAAGCAAATTGGCATTTTTTGTTTGGATTAAATGGCCAATTTTGGTTGGTTTAAATGGAATGATTTAATTGATTTATTTATGATAAACAATAAAGTGTTTGATATTTTATTACCACAAATTTTTATTAAATCATTTTCCATTTTATTGAAATAAAAATTGAAAATATATGGCTAATATTTTTTCCAATTTTCGTTGATGGCTTAAAAAAATATATAAGCCTTGTTTCTATTTTTTTATTTCATTATCTAAGAACCCTAAAATCAAAATACAAAGGAATTTGAGAGAAAAGAATAAAGAAAGCAAAAAAAAAAAAGTCTTTGAAACTTGGGATTTTTGTAAGTTTTTCTTACTTTCCAAATGGCCACCCTTAAAATGGCCAACCAAATTAGCTTATTTCTCTACAACTGCACCAACCTATGGCGACTTTACTCTGCCACTATATTTCCACTGTATCGGCCTATGACGGCAGACAGAGACTACTTCTAATGAGAACTGTTGTTTTCCCACAATCATTATTAGTCTTCTAGAAACACGTTTTCCTATTTAGGGCATACGTCACACAACCTCAGCACTGATCGCCCTGTGGTCCCATCTTTGTTCCTCGGATCGACACACCGAGGCATATGATACTTTTCAAAGCTCTGCCCAACTCTCCCAACCAGGTCGGGTTGACACATAAGGACCTCATCGGGTCGGGCTCCACAAACTCTCATAAAACCTCAAATCAGCACCCTTCATGCGGTCAAGTCGGTATCCAAACTTGATTCATCATTCATGATGTTCCAGTTCTCGGGAGAACCCCTATGTACTAATAGGTATGGTCTTTTTGTCAAACCACATCTCCTTTTGGGCTCCTGGGCTTTTGTCATCCACTCTTGACTAAGTACAAATCTCTATCCTACCTCTCATCAATACTTGAATTTTTTTTCGAGATAAAAAAAAAAAAAAAAAAAAAAAAAAAAAAAAAAAACCAGCAACAACTTATGAATTTAAATACACAATTTGAGCCATAACAAAATTCATCTAAGATCTTGCATATGCAAACCGCACAATAACATGTCTCATTTAAGAATGATCTTTGGCTATATAGATTGCTTGAAAATGTACAACTCCTAATGCACTGTATGTATTTTGAATATTGATTAAAAAAAATCTTTAGAAAATCATTCTTAAAAAAATAGACATAAATGAGAGTAGGATGGTAAAAATATACAAATCTTATTCAAATTCGTAAAGATCTAAAAAAATCGGGATTGGAAAAAAAAATATTAGAACCGCTAGGGAGAAATCTAAACATGGATCCAAATTTGAATACTATATTATTTTAAAAGAGTACATATCCACATTTCACTTAAATTCCAAATTAAACATAGTTATTTTTTGAAATAAAAAATAATAACACTTCTATATATATTATCCGGATATCCATGCTGAATATATTTACTTCTAGATTCGAATAATTATTTCAAATCGAGATAGAGATCAAGATTAGTAAAATTGAATCCAGATCCGGATCGGGATAAAACAAGATCACAATATTAGGCCAATCAAAAAATCAACTAAATAAGACAAAATAAATGAAACATTATATAAACTCTATTTACCTGAAAACGGCAGAGCAAATATCAAACACAAACTAATGTGGGCTTTTCAATCTCCTCCTCAACTACACACTCACTATTACAGCAACTCAGCGACTCGTCTTCCTCAAAAACCTCCCCCAATTTGCTCCATATCCTTAAACCCTTCCCATTCTTCCACTGCATCATCATCATCATCAACGAACGGAAATAAAAACAAACTAATTCAATCTTTATGCAAACAAGGCAACCTCAAGCAAGCCCTCGAAGTTCTCTCCAATGAGCAAAACCCGACCCAGCACACTTACGAGCTCCTCCTCCTCTCTTGCGCCCACCAAAACTCTCTCTCCGATGCCGAAACCGTTCACTGCCATCTTACTAGTAATGGGTTTGATCAGGATCCTTTCTTGGTGACGAAGCTGATTAATGTTTATAGCCATTTTGACTCCGTCGATCTTGCACGCCATGTGTTTGATAAAACGCGGAGGAGAACTATTTATGTTTGGAACGCGCTCTTTCGTGCGCTTACGTTGGCGGGTCGTGGGGAGGAGGTGTTGGGGTTGTATCGGAGGATGAATTGGAGTGGGATTCGGTCTGATAGGTTTACGTATACTTATGTGCTTAAGGCGTGTGTTGCGTCCAATGGTGTTGTTTCGTTGTTGAGACATGGGAAGGAAATTCATGCGAGTATTTTGAGAAATGGTTATGATGGGATTGTGCATATTATGACTACTTTGATTGATATGTATGCGAGGTTTGGGTGTGTGATGTATGCTGGTTTTGTTTTTAATGAGATGGTTGTGAAAAATGTTGTTTCTTGGAGTGCTATGATTGCTTGTTATGCTAGAAATGGAATGGCTTTCGAGGCTTTAGAGCTTTTTCGGGAAATGATAATGGAGACCCATGATTTATATCCGAATTCAGTGACTATGGTTAGTGTGCTTCAAGCTTGCGCAGCTCTTGCTGCTTTAGAGCAAGGGAAGTTGATACATGGGTATATATTGAGAAGGGGTCTTGATTCTATTTTGCCTGTTGTAAGTGCATTGGTGACGATGTATGCAAGATGTGGAAAGCTTGACTTAGGGCAGCGTGTTTTTGATCAAATGAATAAGAGAGATGTTGTTTCTTGGAATTCGTTAATTTCAAGTTATGGGGTTCATGGATATGGAGAGAAAGCCATTCAAATCTTTAAAGAGATGATTAATCATGGAGTTTCACCGAGTCCTATATCTTTTGTTAGTGTTTTGGGAGCTTGCAGTCATGCAGGGCTTGTTGAGGAGGGGAAGATGTTATTTGAATCAATGCGTAAAGAGCATATGGTACGTCCTAGTGTGGAGCATTATGCTTGTATGGTAGACCTACTTGGCCGTGCTAACAAGTTAGAAGAGGCAGCCAAGATTATAGAAGATTTGAGAATTGAACCAGGACCTAAGGTTTGGGGTTCATTGCTTGGATCTTGTAGGATTCATTGTAGCGTTGAGCTTGCTGAGAGAGCAAGCAAAAGGCTTTTCGAGCTTGAGCCTACAAATGCTGGAAATTATGTACTTCTAGCTGACGTTTATGCAGCAGCTAATATGTGGGACGATGTAAGAAGAGTGAAAAAGCTACTTGAAGCTAGGGGTCTGCAAAAAGTCCCAGGTCGAAGTTGGATTGAAGTTAAGCGGAAAATGTACTCATTTGTATCTGTCGATGAGTTCAACCCTCAGCTCGAACAGCTCCATGCGCTGTTAATCAAACTGTCAACTGAGATGAAGGAGAAGGGCTATGTGCCACAAACCAAAGTTGTGCTCTATGACCTCGATGCAGAGGAAAAGGAACGAATCATATTAGGCCATAGCGAAAAACTAGCTGTTGCTTTCGGACTCATAAACACTAGCAAGGGAGAAACCATTCGGATCACCAAGAACTTGAGGTTATGCGAGGATTGCCATTCTTTTACAAAATTAATTTCCAAGTTTGCCAATAAAGAGATTCTGGTTCGAGACGTTAACCGGTTTCACCATTTCCGTGATGGGGTTTGCTCATGTGGCGATTACTGGTAGTTCATAATGCTGTATGCAAGACTCAATCCTGGTTTTTTCCCCCTTACTTTCTAAATAGCAAGAGATGAAAACACAGAATTTTGAGGATGTACAAATAATATACATGGTACCTTGTAATGGTGATTAATTTGTATGCTTGTAACATTATTATTCAATAGGAGAAACCAATTATGGGCTAAACATTATTATTCAATCGGTTTTATGTAACTCACTCGAGTTTCCTAGTATTTTATAATTAGGGCTCGTAATTTAGAGTCCAAAAATGCTAAACATACAGACATTTTTCTCGAATTTCATCACAACTCTACAGTAGATTAAGTGACTATACAATGTCACTGTATTTACAGTGAGAGAGTTGGGATGAAATTGGATGAAATTCGAGAAAAGTGTCTGTATGTATATCATTGCCCTTTAGAGTCCAAACACGTAGCAACAACCAGTTGAGCAACGATACCCGATGATGTGATGGGATTAGAGCTAGCTTCTTGATATAATGTTCGGTAGTATTTAAAATCATATTAATTTTTTTAATAGTGAAGATATTTAAAATCTCATGATAATAAATTTAACATTTCATTTAGAATGCTTACAAAATCCGCATTTGGCTTGAATTTATAATGATTACACTCTAAATTAGGGGTGTTCGCGGGTAAGGGCGGGTCAGATTATTTTTTTTAAAATTTTGTTAAACCTGATTGGGTCGGGTCAAAGTGAAATTTGAACTCGAAACTCAAAATTTGGAGGGGCAAACTATCGCGGTTTGGGTCGACGGTTCTAGTCAGAAATTATTTTAAGAAAATTGTGTGTTTTCAGATGAGAAAAAATACGTATTTTTCATTTATTTCTAATTTTTTTTATGTGGTTTATTTACTAATTTCTAATTTCAATTCAATCCTAAATTATTATACAAAAAATGTGAACCAACCTGAAATTTATGGGTCGGGTTATTCTGACCCGAAATCAATTTTAATACTTCTCAAACTCGACCCGAAATTTATGAGTCGGGTTATTCTGACCCGAAATTAATTTTAATACTTCTCAAACACTGGTCGAATCTAGTTACGGTTTAAATCGAAAATCCATTCACTCCTATTCTAAACCTTATGTATATGCCGATTCGAGTAGCAACCCACATGTTTCTCAACTAAATATGTGAGCATTCACGTGAGAGATATTTGTTTCATAAGCAAATCCGTACAAGACCACACACTCGCTCCGCATAAATGCACGTCTGAGCCCTCCCACGTGATGGGCCGGGCTGATCTTGGCCCAATCCGGTCTTTTGCTAGGACGGGTATCTCGAATTTTAAAATATTTATTACTAAAATTTGGCTATTGAAAATTAAATAATAAAAAAAAAATTTAAAAAAAAAGTGAAAAAGAAAGGCTTATCCAAAAGAGTAAAATGTAATATCTATGAAAAAATAAATAAATAAATAAATAAACGAAGGCTTCTCAGTCTCGCTGTCACCATCGGATTTCAGTATAAATCCTGGCGCAACAAACATTCGATTCAATTTCGATTTTGATTCAATTTCGATAATAAATAAATAAACGGAGACGACATGACGTCTCCTCGCCGGGAGAAACTATTCATCGAGCATTGTAAAGGCATTAACGGCCTCCACAAAATCATATTGCGCCAAGTTCGCGGCTGTTCCGCTGAGGTTATTAGTTTATTTTCTTCATATTTATTTTTTTTTTATTTTTTTATTGATTTGTTTAATTTTAATTTGTTTTACTAGATCTGCGTTACCTGTTTCTTTGTTGTTTTTTTTTTAAAAAAAAAAAAAATAGTTAAAGAAAATGAAGGTATCGAAATTATTAAAAATTGTATTATATTGAATTTAAAATGATACGTTATATTAAATATGTAATTTGTGATGATGGTGAATAATGAGTATGAGTATGATTAAAAAATATTAAACTTGTAAAGTAAAGAAGTCGAGTTAGTTTTTTTAGCATGGTTTTTAGTCACACGTGTGTGTGTATGTTACTATTATAATAATAATAATAATAATTATTATTATTATATGTATAGTCACCTTATACGATGGGGAAAGATTTGTGATGGACGGTTATTGGTCAGAATATGTCATTAGGCAAAATTTAATATGCAAATTTATCTAAATCATCCCAAAAACACACAACAATGGATACAAGATTACAAGAATAACTTGGAAAATGTAGAAGATGATGATGAAACTGAAATCCAAGTCGAGTTGCCTCTGTCCTTAAGAACTTATTAGCCCCGCCTCGGTGTTCTATGGATACTTCTTGTAGAAAAGGCACTCCTTTCACAAGATCTTGAACAAAGAATATGGAGAAAACTCTCTCTTTTCTCAATGACTCTAGACAATGGAAGACATATGATTTTTTTATCCGAAGAATGAACCCAAGGCCCCTTTATATGGGCATGGAAGGGAGTCTTTGAGGGCACCATTTGGCTTGAGGTGTAACCCTCCTTAGGGTTATACCCATTCCTTTATTCCTTTTGAAGCCTAAAAACTCATCCTTTCAATTTAGAGGACATGTCTCTACATGTTTGTGTCTTTCTCATAAAACACTACTCAAGAGACATTACCCTCCTACACTCATATTATATATTTAGAGAATTTACAACAATCCCCCACAATTCTCTAAATATTAACGCAGACACTTAAGAGAATTTCCGTGAAATAAAACTGCATCGAAATAGGTAGCTTTCACCTTGAACCTTTCTTAGTGAATGACAACCGGATTTACTTGGCAAACCAGTGACCCATAGTCTTGAACTGTTCTGCCGTTGGTGTAAACCAATACAATCGCCAACACACAGCTTTACTTCGACCATTTCCCCTTCTACGGTTGTGTTCATTTCGGCCATGAACATTGGTCATGGATTCATCAAGTACTTTAGGGAATTCAGCCTTTAGAAACTCTCATAGAAGCGGTCTCACTTCTTACTTGAAATAGGTGATCTACCATAAAGAGTTAATATGCCTTTACCCCCCATTAGAACTCTTCTCCTAATATAGTGATCATTAAAAGCCTTAACTTATCCTAACTTTGACAGACAACACTCTGCGTCATTACAGGAATAGGAAAGAGTATAAAACTCTACAGTGCTTGTTTTAAATTGCACAAAGTTTCAGTTGTCTATTTTAAACCTAGACCTTGGGATCTCCAGTCAGCTAGGTTGGGTTTTCACAGTGATAATTTTTAATTTATAGGCTTCAAGTTCATTCCCCTCGATGACTTCTCAACTTGCTCTATAGGAAAACCCTTAATAAGTGGATCCGCTATGTTTTCCTTCGATTTGACATAATCTATCGAAATTATGCCACTTGAGAGCAGTTGTCGTATGGTATTATGTCTGCGACGTATGTGTCGAGACTTACCTTTATACATTGTATTTTGGGCTCTCCTAATAGCCGATTGACTATCGCAATGTATGTTTATCGCTGGCATTGGTTTGGGCCAATTTGGAATATCCTCTAGGAAATTTCGAAGTCATTCCGCATCTTCTGTTGTTTTGTCTAATGCCATTAACTCTGATTCCATAGTAGACCGGGCAATACATGTTTGCCTTGAGGATTTCCATGATACGGCTGCACCACCAAGTGTGAAAACAAATCCACTCGTAGATTCAGAATCCACTGTATTAGATATCCAGTCAGCATCGCTGTATCCCTCTAAAACAACAGGATATCTCGTATAGTGCATACCATATTTTAAAGTTTCTCTCAGATACCTCAAAACTCTTACCATGGCTTTCCAGTGGTTACGTCCTGGATTGCTCGTATATCTGCTAAGCCTGTTTACAGCTTGAGCGATATCAGGTCGTGTGCAATTTGTGAGATACTTCAGACTTCCGATGATTCTCGAATACTTTAATCGCGATACGCTTGAGCCGGTATTCTTTGATAAATGAAGAGTTAGGTCTACAAGAGTTCTAGCCACATTTAGATCTCATTTATTATATTTATCAAGTATTTTCTCAACATAATGAGTCTGAGATAATATATACCCCTCTGATGTTCTGGAAATCTTAATTCCTAAGATCACATTAGCTACTCCTAAATCTTTCATATCAAAGTTGTTCAATACTTTCTTGGTAGACTGAATCATCTCATGATTACTACCAAATTATCAGCATATCGTCTATATAGAGACACACATATCCTTTTTGAGTTGATTTGATGTAACACACTTATCACACTCACTGATTTTGAACCCACTTGACAACATCTCTTTGTCAAATTTCCATGCCACTGTTAGGTGCTTGTCTTAATCCGTATAAGGATTTTACAAGTTTGGACACCTTCTATTCTTGTCCAGGAACATTGAAACCTTCTGGTTGTTCCATGTAAATCTCTTCATCTAGTTCACCATTTAAGAATGTCGTCTTCACATCCATTTGATGTATTTCAAGACCAAATATAGCTGCTATGATTACGAGCATTCTTGTTGATGTGATATGAGTCACTGGTGAATACGTATCAAAGTAATCAAAACCTTCTTTTGTCTATAACCTTTTATGATAAGTCTTGCATTGTACTTATCTATTGATCCATCTGGTTTCTTCTTCCGTTTGAATATCCATTTGTAGCCCAGTGGCTTACAACCTGGAGGAAGATCAACAAACTCTCAAGTATGATTTTGTAGGATGAAATCAATCTCACTATTGATAGCCTCTTTCCACAAAGGTGTCTCCGATGAAGACATTGCTTCTTTATAGCTTTGAGGCTCATTATCTAACAATTATGTCAGAAAATTGGGTCCAAATGACTTAGACGTTCTAGCTCTTTTGCTATGTCTAGTTTCATTTTCATGTTAATTTGATTCTTGGTCAACTTGATCACCGCCTTTGACAGTATCAATAATTCTTTTGAGAGACTCTGTTATTTCCTTACAAGGAAATGTTTCTTCAAAGAATGTCGCATTCCTTGACTCAATTATCATATTTGGATTGATGTCAGGAATTTCAGACTTATGTACCAAGAATCGATACGCACTACTGTTGTGAGCATATCCAATGAATATACAATCAACAGTCTTGGGTCATATTCTAACATTCTTAGGTTTATGAACCATCACTTTGGCGAAACAGCCCCACACTTTCAGATATTTGTAGGAAGATACGTGACATTTTCATAATTCATATGGTGTCTTGTCCAATCTTCTGTGAGGTAGTTTGTTCAGGACTTAGTTGGCAGAAAAAAAAAGGCTTCCCCCACAAGTTCTTGGGTAAACCAGAGCTTGTCAACACGACATTCATCATTTCCTTCAACGTTCGATATTCACCAAACAGTGACATATTCACCTCCTCTATCACTCCAGATTCTTTTGATTTTTTGCAAAGTTGATTTTCAACTTCGTTCTTATAGTGTATAAAGCTCTTAGTAGCTTCATCTTTGCTCCTCAACAAATACACATAACAGAATCATATACTATCATCGATAAAAGTAACAATGTACTTTTTACCGCCTCTTGTTTGCACAATATTCATATCACACACATCGGAGTGTACAAGTTCCAAGGGTTAGAACTTCGTTCTATGGAATGAAATGATACTCTATGCATTTTTGCTTCAACACATTCCTCACATTTATGTTGGTTATCAATTGTAAATTTAGGTATAAGGTCCATGTTAATTAATTTACGCATTGTATCATAATTAACATGTCCTAACCTCCCATGCCATACATTTTGTGACTCAATAATATAAGCGGAAGATGTAGCTTTATTATTAGCACTGTGTCGATTGATAGTCATTACATTGAACTTGAAAAGGCCCTCAGTGAGGTATCATTTTCCTAAATAGACATCGTTCTTGGTCAGTACAAATTTATTAGAAACAAATACAAACTTGAAACCATTCTTGCTAAGGAATGAACCCGAAACCAAGTTCTTCCGAATATCAGGAACATGCATTCAATTTAAGCTCTTTCCCAGATGTCATCTTCAGAATCACTGTGCCTTGTCCAACCACTCTAGAGGTAGAAGAGTTTCCCATTGTCAGATGATAGCCACCATCGACCTTCTGATACGAGGAAAACATCTTGCTATCAACACAGATATGACGAGTAGCCCTAGTGTCTACCCACCATTCTCTCGGATTTCCTACCAAGTTGGCTTCTGCTACAACTGCTGAGAGGTTCATCTCTGAGATCTCATCAGTTAGCTGCTCATCCTCAGTGACATGAGCCTCTTTTTGCTTTTTCTTACCTGTCCTGAGACTTCTTGTTTCTGAAGTCCTTTGCCATGTGACCGCTTTTTTCACAGATGTAGCACTTCCTCTTGAACTTCTTGTTTGCTTGGGAAGAATCAGCTCCACTTTTTTTTCTCTTTTTGCTACCCTTTCCACCCTCGACGATATTGGCCTTAGACTCTATAGTCTTGTAGCTGGCCTTCTCGAACTTCCTGTTGTCCTCTTCGATCCTCAATCGGACTCCAAGGTCTTCAAGATTCATCTGTCTCTTTTTGTGTTTCAGATAACTCTTGAAGTCTTTACATGCTGGAGGCAACTTTTCAATGATTGTGGCAACTTGAATCGTCTCGCAGAGTTTCATTCTTTCATCCAATATTTCATGAATAATTAACTGTAGTTCGCCCAACTGAGACATCACCACCCTTGAATCTACCATCTTGTAGTCCAAAAACCTACCCACGATAAATTTCTTCTGTCTGGCATCCTCGGTTTTGTATTTCTTCTCGATAGATTCCCAGAGAATCTTCGCAGAAGTCATGTATTGGTACATATTGTACAGGGTATTGTCAAGTCCTCCCAAGAGGTAGTTCTTGCATAAGAAGTCGCCTGAAGACCATGTCTCTTCTCGTAGTTGCTTGGCTGTTTCCGTTTCTCCCTCCACAGGACCCGGAGAATCTTTGAGGTATTTAGCCAACTATAGTGTTGTCAGGTAGAACAACGTTTTGCTCTGTCATTGTTTAAAATTTGCTCCACCAAACTTTTCCAGTTTTGCTCCATGAGCGACCTGTACTATGATATTTCCGCTAGCCATGTGTAACTGGAAAAACCAATAGTAATCAATAAGTTTACAAAAGACAAATTACACAACGATCAAACTTATGATCTTGTTTAAATGATATACAAAGAATCCACTCGTTATATTGGACAGTAGTACCAAATAACACAAGTCCTTGAACTTACGACTAAAGTTTCTTATGATAAATGAATAAAGGAATTTTCCCAGAGGACGAGGGGGTCCGGAGTAACCACTAAAATCACTGCTCACTTAGGCTCTTATTGTCTTGTTGATAGAATATCCTTTAAACACTTTCTCAATAGAATATCATAGACATTCAAACTTAGTATTACACTTCAAATCACAATACAATAATAAATATGTGTAGATTTGTACGTGTATATGTATAAGTCAATCAAGCTTGAACAGAATTACTTGTGTAAAGTTACACTTTTAATTCTCTGCCAAGTATGCAACACACAATTAATTTTCAATTTTATCACTATATGTATGCTTCTGATAATTGAACACCCTAATATTAACTTAAACCTATACTACCAAGTTTATAATAATACAATATATGATTTTCCTAAGTTAACATTACTATATATATGTCATACGTGTATATCATATGGTAATATAAATTAATCTAAGTTTATGTTATTATTTTTGAATCTAAAATAATTCCAGGATTAATTTCGTTAGTGTCACTGTTAGGGTTAGTGCTCGGAGTGTCAATCCGAATCGTATTCATGTCCGATTCATAAATACGAACAATTCATTTTTCATAATATTACTTATTTATGATAGTACTTCTTGCTTTTATATACATATTCGATCTAATTACGATTAGATTGAAACTAAATAGGATTTAGTGATATGTATATATTAGACAAAGATCCGATAATATATAATGTAGTGCACAGTTACAAAGTAGTTTGTAATTGACTTTCGGAAGTGTCACTACTAGAAGTATATTATCAAATAAAGTTCATGGTCAAAATTTACTAACACGGATCGGTTAGTAAAATCCGCTGAGAGCAGGTACACGTTGTATATTGAGACTTGGTCCGATGGTTTATCCCAATTAACCATGAGTCTGGGGATACTCGTATAGATGTGTAGGTGTTTATATTTGATAAATACTGAACGACTCACCGAAGATTTCCTAATAAATGGTACACCAACTTCAACATCGACCCGACCCGCAACGACCTGACCCGACTCGACCTGGTCGGGTTTATGAATTTTAAAATTCATTTTCGGGTCAATTTGGACTCGACCCAAAATGTCTGGTCGGGTCACGGGTTTCGGTCAGAAAAATCGGGTTTGACCCGACCCAACCCGACCCGAAGTAAATGATATTATAACTATAATATATATATTTTTAATGATATGATTTTGACAACAAATAATTGTAGTTGAAATGACAATGTCTTTAGTTAGTCTTTAATTGGTCCCAGGTTCGAATCCCAACTCAATCAATTTTCGAAATTTTTTTTTAAACAAAATGTTTATGGTGAGACTCGAACTCGTGATTAGGTAGATAATAAGTCAAACACTTGACCAAATCAGCTACTCACAACTTTGTGAAAATTTGTATCAATAAAATATATATATTATATTTACTGCATATTATGTTGACCCGACCCGACCCGTTGCGACCCGACCCGCGTGGGTCATCTTCTCAAATTTCGGGTTGCGGGTCGAAGGACCTGAATGACCCGACCCGATCGGGTAAAAAAAAATAAAAAAACCGACACGACCCGTGAACACCCCTAAACGTCAATAGGAATCTTCTCGGGTCAAGTGAGCATAGTGGTCCTTTGCCTTGAGATATCACTGTGGATGTATAAGGTATGTTCCACACTTTGATGACAGTCACGTCACCGATCTATTTAGATCAGACCTCCGCTTGTTCGTTGGGTGTGGACAGATCCTCAGGATATCATGTGCGTATCAAGATTGATCCGTCAATTCTGTATACAGAGCATAGGTATTCAATATGAAATTAGCAATCTGTTAAATCCATGGGCCCGTGGTACACTGTAGAATAAAGTTCTAAGTGTTATTAAGAGATTGCTAATAGAATCGTCGACGGGATTATACCTATAGAGATTTGACGTTTTTATCTATATCTCTGGAATAATCCGAATACCTTTGACGGAGGGATTATACGTATGCGATGACCTCGACCTGTATGATTCAGAGAGTTTATCCGTGTTTGTCATAATGTACGGGTGAGTAGATTATGCACACGAAATTGGATTTTGTGACGGATATACCTGAACCTAGAAAGTCTCACTAATGAAATATAGTCGTAGAGCACTAGGGCAACTATTTAAATAATATTGATTATTTATAAATCGTTTAACGGTTAGACGAAAAATACATGCTTAAAGGGTTATCCGGTCGTTTTCTAATTAGTGTGTATTTAGATTAAATACTTGATTTTATAAATACACATTAATTATTTGTTAAATAAAGTAACATGTGTTCCAAATATATGTATTTTGGAATATTTAATGTAAATATAATACATGTTTTTAGATATTTGTATTAAGTAATTGTCTAATTATTTAATTGTTAAATAATTAGAATTATTTAATATGTTTATCTTTATCGTTATTATGCTTTTAAATGGCTAATTTTGGTTGGTGCACATGTATTTTTCTTTTTGAAAATGGTAGCATTTTTTACTTTGAATTCTTTTAATTTGATTAAAGAAATTGAAAAATAGAAAATTACCATTTCTCCTTGCAAGAGTCGACCAACCCTAGGTATAAAAGTTATCTTTTTTTATTTGCTTCATTTGATAAGTTAAGCTTCCAAAATATTACAAAAGAAAAGTTGAGAGAAAAGAAAGCAAAAAAGAAGAAGATTTGAAGAAATCTTGAAATAAAGTAAGTTTTTCAATTCATTTTCAACTAGAAAATTGTTTCTAGGGTTCCAAGCTTTAACATATGATGTTTGTATTTTTCTCTACTACTTTTAGTGTGTAATATTTGTGTTGGAAGCTTAGATGAAAGTTGTTAGCATGCATGTCGAGGAAGAATGTTTATAAGGTGTTATTAAGCATTCTTTTTAGTCATTTGATGGTGATGTTGCCATTCTAGAGTTACTTAGCCACTCATAAATAACCTAGAATTGTTCTTGAGTTGTTTCATGATGGTGAGACTTGTTTGGTGTGGTAAGGATTGGATTAAAGTATTGAATTTGTTTAATTTGGTGTAATTTGTCAATTTGTGGAAATTATAAAATTAGGGTTCATAACCCTTTCCAAATTTGGGGCTTTTCATATATGTGTTGTAATTTGATGTATATTAATTTGGGATTGATTGGATTTGATCTTGACATGTTTTGAACTAAAAAAGACCAAATTGCAAATCCTGGAAAATAGAGGGACCTCTCGGCAATTTGGGAAATTATTGATTTCTTGAATTGCAATTTGTATTTACATGTATAAGACATGTATAAATCATTTTGGTAGCGATTTGGAATCACCTAATTATGTATTTGACAAGTTAGGACTAAAATGATCAAAATGTAAAGTTTTGGGGCCTTTTGGTAATTACTGAAAAATCTAGGAAAATTTTTCAGAATTCTATTTTTTCATGTATATTTGATGTACAAATCATTTTGGTTGTGATTAGAAATCACCTAAGCTTGTTTTGAACAACTTATGACTAAAATGATGAAAATGAAAACTTTTGCGGTTCTATGGTAATTTATTGAAATTCTGATTTCTGGGTTAAAAATTCTGTTTTTGAGTATTGAGTGATTAAAATAAATAATTTTATTTTAATTACCCAAGAAAAATTAAATAAATGGGAAAATTTAATTTTCCCACATTCCGCTGCGTAACCTGGGTATTTTGCCCAAAACCCCAGCAATCACGTCGTTAACTCGTTCGAACGAAACTTTCCAGTGAGTTCACGTTCATGTAGCGTTCGGAAACGCGTTCGAATGAAGTGTTCCAGAGAGTTCACGTTCATGTTGCGTTCGTAAACGCGTTCGAATGATCTGTTCCAGAGAGTTCACGTTCATCTTGCGTTTGTAAACGCAATTCGAACGTTCTTTAGGAGAAGACTGGCGTTCGAGTTGCGTTTGAAGACGCGTTCGAACGAAACTGCTTAAAATAGAATTTTTTCCTACGCGTTCGTCGGGCGTTCGAACACTCATGCGTATTTTTCATGCACATAACACATTTTCCAGAAAAATGACTATTAACACATGCAAAATTTCATTTAACAACACATATAAAGTAATAAGTTCTTAAGATTATTGGTCAGAATATGTCATTAAACAAAACTTAACATGCAAATTTATCTAAATTATTCAAAAAACAGAACACAACAATGGATACAAGGAAAACCTGTAAAATGTAGAAGATGATGATGAAACTGAAATCCAAGTCGAGTTGTCTCTGTCCTTAAGAACTTATTAGCCCCACATTGGTGTGTCTACGGATGGTTTTGTAGCTAACGTTCTCCCAGGATTACTTAGATATTTCTTGTAGAAGGGGCACGCGTTTCACAAGATCTTGAACAAGGAATATGAAGGAAACTCTCTCTTTTCTCAATGACTAGACAATAGAAGACTTATATGATTTTTTTATCCTAAGAATGATCCCAATGCCTCTTTATATAGGCATGGAAGGGAGACTTTGAGGGCACCCTTTGGCTTGAGATGTAACCCTCATAAGGGTTATACCCCTTCTCTCATGCATTTTGAAGCCTAGAGACTCATCCTTTCAATTTAGAGGACGTGTCCCTAAATGTTTGTGTCTTTCATCCTTTCAATTTAGAGGACATGTCCCTACATGTTTGCGCCTTTCTAAATATATAGTATGAGTGTAGAAGGGTCATGTCCCTTGAATAGTGCATTTCATCTTTTCAATTTAGAGGACATGTCCCTACATGTTTGTGTCAAGATCATACGAAATCTGTATTTTCACCGTATTTTAGTGTGGTCCTTTATTTAATATTTTTTTTTTGGTCTTTTATATATTGGAGTTTGTGATTTTTTTTAAAAAAATTTTGAAAACATGGGTTTTTAATTGATTTGCCAAAAGCTTCTGTTAGATGATGTGCCATCTAACATGTGGTTGATTTGTTTAATGTGTAACAAAGCTTCTGGTGGTTATAATTTTTTTTTTTTTTTTGACTTTTCGGCTGACCACAGATATATCTCTATGGAGGACAAGTAACATCTTGGAAGAACGAGTATGGGGAAGAATTACTTTTTCTTAGTAGCAAGGTATTCTGTGAATTAAGTTGTTTTTGTAGTAAAAACCGTTTCAATAAGGGACTGCATTGATTATTTTTTATTTTATTTTTGTTGTAAGATCATGTACAATTTTAAGAACCAAAACAAAATGAATATTCTATCTTGACCTGGCAGTCATGCTAGTGATTACCTATGTTATGAAAATGGGCACGTGTGTTGAGCTTCTACATGTACACGAGGTTATGACATGCATAAAGCCATAAACCAAAAAATTGAAGACACAAGGTCGCACCTGTACACACACAGTGCATGTGTGCATATTCATGTGTAAAAATGAAGACATGTAAAAGCATGAATGTTCATAATTATGAATATAGAGCCTTAACAGCATTTGAAGTAATATCATTTGTAATAGCTGTTGGTGAGTTTCTTGAAATTGTCAAACTTAAATGAAGGCCAGTTCGAGTAAAATGAGTTCTTTTCTGAAAACTAGAGGGACTTGGAGACAACATAACACTAGCACATATTGGAGATACTACATAGCAGTGAAAGATTCATGTTTTAAAGTATTCGAGAAAAGAAAAACAAGAGAGGGGAGCGGCTTCTCACCATAACTTTCATTTGTAAAATGTGTGTGTATGTATGGATCCAAAGATTATTTTAACCGTTATCTTTTTTTTTTTTTTATACTTTCATTACAAATCCCTAAACTTATCAGAGAATTATCTCTTTCGTTTTATCTTTCACACGCCTAAGCATGATTTATGTTTTGAGCAAACTTGTATTCTGAGCTTTCCTCTTTAGCAGGGTTTCTACCTTTATTTTTTTATTTGTAAAATTAATTTCTGCTTTCTGCAGGCTACTTTTAGGCATCCAATGCCGATTCGTGGTGGTATACCAATATGTTTCCCTCAAGTATGTGCGTCACTTCGTTAAGCAATTTATTCTGATCCCAGTTTTATTTGTTTCTTTCTGAAATGCACTTTCTTATGTATGCAGTTTGCAAATCATGGTTCCCTTGAAAAACATGGATTTGTAAGGAACAGGTTATGGAGTGTTGATCCTGATCCCCCACCATTTCCGGCAAATAGCTCCAGCCAGGCCTGTGTTGATTTAATCCTTAAGCACTCTGAAGAAGAAGTTAAAATCTGGCCTCACAGGTGCATGGCTCTAATTGGACAGTTATTGGTCAATTCAGTTTGATTGTTTGACTGGTCAGTTCCTTTAGTCCTTTTAATTTGGAAGTAAGTCAGCGACATAGGGAATGACTATTTTTGGGTTTTTTTTTTTTTTTTTTTTTACAAAAGATTTTCAAAATAGTTCTTTCCTCTTTATTAATCATAGTTAGGAAGGGGTTTGAGAAGTTTGTAAATGAATTTCAGAACAGTTTCTGGAGGAGTAAGGGTCTGTTCTTTTATTTCAATGCACAGAAAGTTGCTGATATTACTGAGCTTAATTAGACAATGATTTCGGATAGAGCACACTAGTGTCAAAGGGTTGATCCATGTAGCCGATCTCACCTAGTGAGAAAAAGTTTTTGTTTAGTTTGGTTTGGTTTTGTATAGATACACCTATCATGTTTTTGGTTGGTTTAGTGGACTTCAGGTTCATTTTTCACTTTACACATTAATTTACTTTCTGTTTCTGTTTCGTATTAAAATGATGGTAATGATAATAAATGAAAGCGTAAGTTCATCGGTTTCTTATTTGTGATTAAATTTAGTTAATAGATCTTATTTTGTCATCCAGAGTGAGCTTAGAGTTTGTAGT
Source organism: Zanthoxylum bungeanum (assembly GCA_019454045.1). Lineage (NCBI taxonomy): Eukaryota > Viridiplantae > Streptophyta > Magnoliopsida > Sapindales > Rutaceae > Zanthoxylum > Zanthoxylum bungeanum. The sequence goes on from SKCR01029763.1 coordinate 113,730, forward strand.
AACATTTTAACAGCTTGAAGTGACAAGCATATCTGTATACTTTCACCTTCTGTTCCTTTATTTGAATCTACTAATATGTATTATATGATAACTATATGCAGATATGAGTTTCGTCTAAGGATAACTCTTGGACCTGGAGGGGATTTGATGTTGACATCTCGTATTCGAAACACAAACACTGATGGAAAATCATTTGCGTTCACATTTGCCTATCACACCTATTTTGCTGTTTCTGACATCAGGTTTTCTAATGAGATCTTTCTTTAGCTAATCTTCTGAACCCTTGTCTAACTTTTGTAATTGTTTAGTAGTTCTTAATGTGCTGCATCCTAATTGTAACTGTCATTTACATTCTGTTGTATGCTTTGTCTACAATAAATGACTGCTCGCACATTAGCAAGTAGTAAAACAATTGTCACATACTAGTGCAGTGCCCCTGGAATTGTGAATTGTGTTCAGTATCATCTAAATAACAGTCTTTCTAAAGAAGTTTTATATTTATTGTATGTCAGAGAGTTTATCTTATCATGTTGACAATGGGGCTGCAATGTTGGTCTAATATATTTTTGACAGCAAGTAAAATTGAAGTTTCCGTTAAAAAAACTTTATATTTTATTTTATTGAACAATAGTACATGTATGATTATGAATGCTGGTTGCTCAGTCATACTGATTGAATACTTGTGGGAAAGGATGTACATGTATTTGATTGTCTTGAGCTTTAATTACTGTGACGAATTGTTGACCCTGCTTATTGGTTGATTGTTATTTCTCTTTGATATATCATTATATGCTGATCTGATAAGATTTGTGGTAGATCAAAAAGTCAGGGAAGAAGTCATCAAGCTACAAATGATGGCTATTTGTACTTGTTGACCCAAATAAATGCTAAATATAGAGAAAACTCATATTAATAAATCATCTCAGAATGATGTGTTCGGGAGCTTGAAAACCTAACCAAACCAAACAAAGCCTTTTCCCACTATGTGGGGTCGGCATAATTAATACTTATCTTAAGCCTTAAATTGAAAAATGGATTGAAAGAACTTTATTTTGGGTATCTCTAGATATTTTATTATGTGATGGAATGGTTGTTGGGAGAACTCTACTAAAATTTGTGTAATATAGATACAGATTTTTAGGAAGAAAATGGAGTTTGTTGGAAATGGGAGAGAAATGTGTCTGAGGTACCAGGGAGAGTTACCAAAAAAGTTGTAATATGTATTTTTTGTTGGAATTATTAATGCGCCATAATATCCTTTGCTCAGAAAATAATTCCTTGAATTGTAATTTATATTTTTAATGGCTTTGATGAAATTAAAATTTTAAAATTCTTCTTTGAAAACCACTGCCCTAATTCTGTGGGTAACTTTGATGCATTTTTCACTAGCCTAAGTTTCCCGTTCCCGTTTCCTTTTCTCCTTTTTTTGGGGTTCTTTTTTTAGTGAAGTGAGAGTAGAAGGATTAGAGACACTGGATTATCTGGACAACTTGAAGGATAAAGAGCGATTTACTGAACAAGGGGATGCAATAACATTTGAATCAGAAGTTAGTATCTGCCCTAATGTAGATGAAAGTGATTTTACGCTTGTGGATATGTTTCTTTTGTTTTAACAATTATTATTCTTTTCGCGGTATAGGTAGACAAAGTATATCTGAGTACACCTACAAAAATTGCTATTCTAGATCATGAGAGGAAACGGACTTTTGTATTGCGGAAGGATGGACTTCCAGATGCAGGTGAGTTAGCAGTGACTACATTGTTCATTAGTCTCAGTTTGCCATTTATATATTAATGTTACTTCATAGTCAGGGGATAGAATATTTCATAGTTAGAATGGGAGGACCCGGATGGGAAATGATCAACATTTGTTACACAATTCAAATATGAATATGGTTGATATTTGAGCCCTATCTAGTTGTGATGCACGTATCAAAATATTGGTATGGCATTACAAAACACAACTGTGTCTAGTGGTCATGCTCATAATTATCTTCCTATGCAGTGGTCTGGAATCCTTGGGATAAGAAAGCAAAGGCGATGCCTGATTTTGGCGATGATGAATACAAGCATATGCTGTGTGTAGAGGCCGCCTGTGTGGAAAAGCCCATTATATTGAAACCTGGCGAGGAGTGGAGAGGAAGACAGGAGATATCTGCTGTTCCTTCCAGTTATTGCAGTGGACAACTTGATCCAAACAAGATATTCGATAGTGATTAAAAGTCTCCGTATTTGCGGTGCATTTCACGTACAGGTACTTAAAAAAAAAACTATAACTTAACAATTAAGCATTTGGTTGGTTGGTTGCATGCATTGTTGTACGGAAGGAAGCAAATATTGTGAAAATATGAGATTTCATGTGAGTTGGTGCATAGTTATTGCATGCTCACACCTCTCATGGAGGCACTGATGCTGCGCCTCCCTGCGCCTATTTGGATAGGATAGTCCTCCTTGAATTTTTTTCTTTCTTTTTATTTAAAAATAAAACTAAAACGTGAAATAATAAAAACCCCAAGACACATTATAAAACACATACATGATAAACAAAACCTCAATCCATGTTACTTTCACAAAATAAATAATAAGAAAAGCTTTCAAAGTCTCTTATCAGGTAAGTTTTTCTTCTCTCCCTCTCTCTCCTTTGTTGTTTTCTAGGTGTTGCTCCTCTTTATTTATTGTTATTTTCTGGAGATATGACTTTCTTTCCTATGATGTGATTGTTAATTTTACTTGATTGTGTTGAAATTTATAGAATAAATTTCTTGAAATACAATCTATATGAATTATTCCAATTGAAAAGTCAATATAAATGCTAAAAATGCGGAGTGCTCCTCACTTCGATGTGGCTTGCGCCTTGTCTTGCGCCTAGCCCCATGAGGACCTTGGCGCTCAATGCGACTTACGCCTTAAACAACTATGAGTTGGTGATTGTATCAGGAACTGAAATAACCAGCAATTTACAATTTCTGCTAGTGAACTTATATGAGAATTTGGTTTGGATTTATTTTGCGATCTCAATTTTCGGATAATCGTAAAAATTTATCTTTGCAATTTTTTTTCTCTCAATGTTAATGTAGGTCCTTGTTTGGCTTTGTGCCTTCGATGCTATCAGTGGCTTCTTGCCAGGAAATTTTTTTTTCTTTTGAAGGGCAGAGTTTCGAGGGAAAGTGAAAAAAAAACAGGCAGTTAAAAAGAGGTCATTAGTATTTTGTAAATTTCTTGGCCTTTCTGCCTAGCTAAAGCAGAATTGAGGAGAAAGTTAAGCACTTGGTTTTTTCACACTCCTTTTTCGTTTTTTAAATTATTGTAATTGAAAATATTTTCATTGATTTTAGGAAATTCTTTATACCTTTTATTATTATTTTTTTATTTTACTTTGGGGTTGAAGTTCAGATATGTGTGAATAAACTATATAATTCTATTTAATTGTGAGTTTTTTAAACCTAGGGGAGATACGTGAAAAATACTCTAATGTACGGTTTGATATAGAGTTAGGTGAACTTATATTTACTATAATACTTATATGGTAGCTTATAATATCAATCAATACTATACCAAAGGTTACCTAAAATATAAGAAAGTTTAAAGGTTATTATCATTTCTAACTACTTAGAAATTAGAAAATAATAAATAGGTATGAGAAAGATGAGGGTGTTAATATTTGATTTTTATATTTTTATTAAATCTTCCGTTTTACAAGTGGTAAATGTAAAAATACTTTTATCATTTCAACTACTTAGAAATTAGAAAATAATAATAAATAGATATGAGAAAGATGGTGTAATGTTTTATTTTTATATTATTATAAAATCTTACGTTTTACCAGTAAAATGTAGAGGTATTCATAGGGTTAGGTCAACTCCCAACCCGACCCGATCTGGACGGGTTCAAAAAAATAAAAATCAAATTTCGGGTAGATCTGACACGATTTTTTCAAATTGAGTCACGGGTTTTTAGACGTAACCCGACCCGACTCGAAAATTAGGTTTTTTATTATTTTCCTATTATTTTTCTAAAAAATTTATTATTTTTTAAAATTTTTATTATTATTTTAGTTGTTTATTACTTTTTTATCTTGAAATTTTATATGTTTGACAAGTTTCAGGACATAAAATAGCTAATATTTATGTCTCAAAATAATTAATATATTAAAAAAATCTTTTTTTTGCCGACCCAACACAGTCGGATATGCAATTTCGGGTTTCGGTTTTGTAATTTCAAATAAAGTGTTTAAATAGTCTCAATTTAAAGTTTCAGGGTTAGCATAATTTCAACTTAATCCAACCCGATCGATGAACAACCCTAATAAAATGTAAAGTTTTATAAAATTATAGTATTCAAGACTCAAATATAAGGTTTGTAGTAAAATGTAAAATTGTGTAGAGATATAAAAGTATTCTAAAGTAGCGAAATGATAATAACTCGAGTGTTTAAATAATCTCAATTTTATAACGAGAAGAGGCAAGAGAGGGAGTAGGATTACTAGGATGAAGGGAAAAAGGGCATGTTTCTATAAAATCTTCTTATTCAATCAAAGATTTTACATGAAAAATAACAAGTGCTTTTGATATGAAATAAAAACGCGAAAGAAATTCCACAGAGAGAAAATAAGTTGAAATTGAAAGAGCAAGCTCAATGCAAGAACATAAAACTTTTCTACGATCAAGTTTCCAAAGTAGCCCAGAAAAAAATTATTGAGCACATCAATAATGACATTGCAATTGTCATTGGTAACTTATCATTAAAAATCGATTTGTAAAGCATTATGCAAGGACAAAGAAAAAGTTAGGATATAACTCATCATTAAAAATCGGTTTGTAAAGAAAGAGTATCAAGGGTTCATAAACCATCAATTAAACTCGTATTTAGCCAATGTGGAACAAATGGAGCATAATATTATAGCTCGCTCTGAGTTTTTGCATTAGTCAATCTAGTCCCGGCCTAACATTGCAATATCGACTTCAACCCCCGCGCCGCACAATTATTAATAGGAAATGTGGTGTTAGCTCTGATACTGATTATTACGACTTGGGTAAAACTAATCGTAAAATACCAATTTGTAAGGAGAAGGTGCCCAAGAGTTAATAAACCACCAACTATCATATTTAACCAATGTGAGATCACAACAGAAAGGTATCTTTTGATGACTTGATTGCAGGTTGTAGCAAAGTATCATATACAAAATGATACAGTCATTTTGACAGATCCCTTTTGCCACTGAAAATGCAAAAATGAAAATTTGATACAAATTTAATCTTACACTGATCTGGACACAGTTGCAACAGCTCTATACATGCCACTGCAATGCGAGAGCCAGCGAACACGATGCCAAGCAGGTTGCAGAACAGCAGCAACACATCGTTATTATTAGTATCGAACTGCAGTCGCTTTTCAGGTATGCTTTGCAGAGAAGGATGATGATGATGATGAACTATCGTTAGTCCATACGCAAAACTCTCCAAAATGGTCGTTGCCGCGGCTTGGGATTGTGATTTATCATCTCTGATTCTGATCTACTCAGCATTTCCCACATCACCTGAACATCTTGATATTCACAAGTCTGTACATCATCATGAAGCTTCAAAATCCCAGCACCTGCCCAGAAACAACTCCGGCGAGGGATAACCAAGTAAGCAATTCTTTCCATACGCATTACACATATATTCTCAAATCTTGATACATCGCTACAACCATCTATAATTAGTCACAATCACGGGATTTAAATATTATTACTCATAATGTAGTTGAGATATAAGATTCTTTCAGGTTTTTGAGTTCTGCGTTAAGTATCCAATGCCCCAAGTGGTCCTCATATGACCAGTACCTCTTTCTGTTATACATACATATGTCTAAAGTTTGTAATTTACGATATATAAGTGGTTGTTACTATCACACCATTACTAAATTAACTAAAGCATAAAGTTGCACCGAAAAGAGGACGAGCTTTGGTGTAACAGTAAGGTTACTCCATTGTGATCTGGAGGTCACAGGTTCGAGTCATGGAAATTGTCTCTTTACAAAAAAATAAGGGTAAAGCTACATACATTTTGAATCCTCTCCCGAACTCACAGGGTGAGAAGTCAGCTGCGTATCCTTTAATAAAGTTGCACTAAAAAAGACATTGATCCTATAAGGTGAAGCTATCCATTAGGGGTGTTCACGGGTCGAGTCGGATCGGATTTTTCGTATTTTTTTATGACCCGATCAGGTCGGGTCATTCGGGTCTTCTGACCCGAAACCCGAAATTTGATAAGGTGACCCGCGCGGGTCGGGTCATAACGGATCGGGTCAAAAAACTGTGGGTCGGGTCGAGTCAACATAATATGCAATAAATATAATATATATAGTTTTAACGATACAAAATTGACAAGATAAGTGTGCAGCTGAAATGACAAAGTGTTTTATAAATCTTTAAGTGATCACAGGTTCGATTCTCAACTCTAGCAATCTATAAAAAAAAAAAATTTCTAAACAAAATACAATGAAAAAGAAAGAAAAAATAAAAATTTCAAATTGCTAAATCGAACCCGTGACCACTTACAAATTAATCAAATACTTTGTCATTTCAGCTACACACTTAATTCATATCATTAAAACTATATATATTATATCTATAATATCATTTACATCAGGTCGGGTCAGACCCAACTTTTCTGACCTAAACCCGTGACCCGACCCGAAATTTCGGGTCGGGTTCAAATGACCCGAAATTAAATTTAAAAATTCATAAATCCGATCGGGTCGGGTCGGTCTGGGTTGGGTCGTGGGTTGACTCGACCCTATGAACACCCCTACTATCCATCCATCTGAAGCAAAATTGAATTTTTCTAATTTTTGATTAGTACAATAAACAAGAAAATAATATTCTTGTTAGTGAACTAAATACTAATAGGCTTTAGGATTGAAATTTCTACAGTTAGAGGTTACTATATCATCATAAACTAGTTAGTTTATTTTAGTATATTCCTTTAATATTTTTTTTTTGGATTTAGCTTATTGGATGTAATCAAGCAAAACTACATAGCAAGAAAGATTCCACTTATGCTTTAATAATGCTTTAATAATTTATGGAAATAATTAAGGCACAAAGCATTGTTTTAATAATGTTAATGGAATAATTGCTTGCTCATTGAAGTGATTGAACAATTTTTTTTATTTATTAAATATGGTTGGATTAAATATAATAAGTAAAATATTAATTTTTTTTTTTAAGAGAAACTGAGAAAGAACTCATTTGATAAATATGCTGTAACAAGATAGTTAATTAATTTTAGCATTTTTTTTTCTTCCAAATAATGAAGTACTAAAAGGACAAAAACAATTATTATTTTTTTTTTAAAAACAAATACCAATTAGGCTGATTTGAAGATAAAATTTGCTGACTTCAAAATTGGATTTGAACCCAATTTTGTAATGCATAAACAAATCAAAAATTACAATGGAATATTTAACTTAGCTATTAATTTTTTTCTTATCTGTTCTCATTTGATCTAAAAAAATGAAATTATTCAGAAAATGATAAAAGATAAAAGAAAAAAACCATCTGTATAAATTGTAAAACTTCAGTTTCCTTCTTGAACTGAAAACAAAAAATAAAGAAAGGAAATTAAATAATAAACCAAATTAAGAACCAAAAGTCAAAATCAAAACTCACCGTTTTTGCGAGCTTTAACGCGAGAAGAAACAGCAACCCAGACTCGCCTAACAGGAAAGATCATCTTGTCCCATAACTCCATGAATTTATCTTCCACTTTCTTCTTATTATTGCAATTATTATTATTATTAACACCCACAGAGCTACTCTTTAACCCCCTCCGCCGCCGCCGCCGCTCCTGTATCTTTCCTAAAGAAGAAGAAAGATCAACAGAGAAACGATCATCAGAATTTAAATTTAGATTTAAATTTAAATTTGTAAAGTTTTGTTTTTGTTTTTTTGGTTGCAGGTTTCTTTGAAGAAGCTGCTGCTGTTAATGTTTCTTTGTGGTGTTGTTTGTCGAGTTGTCTGTTTATAACTCGTTATCACCGACACGTGCTCCATTTTTTTATTTTTTTATTTTTAAATTTGGGCTTCACAATTTTTCTTTTCATTATATATATATATATTAGATATTACTTGTGAATGTTAAAGAATTTATCGTATGATCTATCATTATCATTTTCATAGAGATTTTAGAATCTTATCATTTAATTGATATCTTCAAGAGGGATTTTATAATAAAATGATTTGTTATTTGATTTGTTTGGTAATCTACAATTGTCAATTTTATAGAAATTCTATATTGAAATGTTTTTTTATCAGCCATTAGATTATAATAAAATGATTTGAGCCACCAATTAAGCCACATAAAAATAATATTTAGATATATTATCTCTCTTAATCCTAACTATTGATTGTCTTCTCTTTCCCCCACACCATTGTGTCTTATAATATAGATATATACACATATACCCACACCCACCCTCTTGGCAGAGACGGATGCAAGATTTTTATTTTAGGGGTGGTTAAATATTCTAGAGAATCATTATAAAATCAATTTTGTGCTCACTTAAAATGACAAGACCCTTAATCATTTCTTATTAAGTCTCAATTTTTTTAATCTCTCTAAACATTTAGTCTTTTTTTTACACTCTCCTTAGAAATGGAAAAAAGATCATTATACCATTTTTCTTAATTATATATTTTTAGGTAGGTGAAATGAGATCGTGGTCCCTAAGGGGGAGGTCGAATGATTTTCACGTAGCTCTATTTTGTTTGGCTTCTGGGTTTGAATATTGGGGGAGGTAAAATGATAAAATTAAATTTGAATTTTGTCCTCCTCTTATTTTTACGTAAAAAGATTAGTGAAATGATATTGTAAGATCAATGTGACTTAACAAAAAATGTGATTATAACTGAGCTCAATGGTGCTATAAATGAAGCAAATGTGACTGTGTTTGTGACTTAATTAAAACGTAACTTTTATAAAGTGTGACTTAAGAAAAATGTGATTGTGTATGAATTCAATGTGATTGGGGATGAGGTGAATGCGATTTTGATTGTGATTGAGGTAATGTGACATTGATTGAGCGTTATGTGACTTAATAAAAGTGATTTATGTAAAGTGTGAAAGTGTGATTTAATAAAAATGTGATTGTATATGCGACTGAGTTTAATGTGGTTGTCAATATGACTTGAAATTGAACTCTATTTTACTTTTAATGTGATAATAACTATGACTGTGATATTTTCAGGCTATTTATTATGTGCGATACAATGTCTTTAGAATTAATTTCGACCTTTTAGACATCCGAATTCGAGAGAGATTTATTGATAAAAGTATTAGATATTATTGTTAAATGTCGGTAGAATTTTAGATATTATGATTTGGAGTGTGGATGAAAGAGATATGAGTGTTTGAAAATGACTAGTCGGAAATAATTATTTCTTAAAATCTAAGGGTTATTTACTTATTTTTTACCCATTCTTATTCGTCGAAATATATCAATAATGATACTAATTTTAAAGCTATTATAGAGGTGTGCAACGGTTCTGGGTAGATTCGGAACCGTAAGAATATATAGTGAAATTTGAGTTTTGTATATTTATAACTTAAAAAAAAAAAAAACGATTTGAGAAGACACGTGGTATATTGTGAGTAGGTTTTCTTAGATTAAAGAATTGCTTTTCTGAATTGTGGTGAAAAAATTAATTAATTTATGGTTAAAGTAATTTGATTTAAAAGGCCATCAATAATATGTCGGATTTTTATTTATTTATTTATTTATTTTTTTTTTAAAAAAAAAGTATAATTACATGCTTTTGTGGTGGGCGGTTTGACTATTTGAATTGTTTTGAATATCAAGATTATATCATTGGGCATAAGACACATTTTTTTTAATTACCTTATAATTTATAAATATTTAAAATTTAAAACTTCCGAAATCAGTCATGTGATGTTATAGTTTAGATATCTGAATCATGAGACATCTTTTCAAATATTGATAATAAAATATAAAATGTTCTTTTTTGCTTTATATATTTCATTTTCCTGTGCAATCTTTTTCATTTGAATTATGAATTTGATATGTATCCTAAAATGAGGTAATAACATTTGAGGTCCCGAGTTCGATTCGATCCATAAACTTCTTTTTTAAATTTATCTTCCGTCAAGATGATGCAAAGCCTATTGCTTATACTGTAAGCGATCAAATCAATCGAGTTTTTTTTCTTTTATAAATTGTGATTTATAATTATTGAATAAAAATCATTAACCTCTATTAAAATAAAGATTTTAATTTCCTAATTTTAATTTTTATTTGGATCGGTTTTTTTATTGGCCACGAGACTAGTGTCGGCAAGGTCCTTTTGGCTATAGTGTGGAAAAAAAGTTGGATGCCCTAATGCTTAACTTTTTTGTCTTCACTCCTAGCAGTGAGTAGGGTTTGATACGAGTTTATCATTATCAAATTTGTATCCGCATATCTAAATAAATTATTAAACCTGAACCATACCCTCTGCGAGTTTTAATTTTCGTTATCAAACCCCCACCCGCATATAAAAATAAATTATCAAACTCACACTAGTACCCAACAGATTTTTTACGGGTTTTTAAAATATTGAATTCCCTTATGCTTTTAATAATATAATTTTTTTAATTAAACATTGATATTTTTTCATAACATACAAAAAGATATATTTGATAGTTTACAAGTTAGGACACATAAATAAAAGTTTAAAATATTTATAACATAATGTCAAATTCATATTATCACAATTACACCCATGAATCACTAGCTGAATATCCTTCATTATGTTAAATTCATATCATCAAAATTATTGAATCATGACCAACAATAATTCAAAAATATTAAGAGAGAGCAATTCAAAAATTGTAAATTCAAAAAAAATTATATTACCCTATTTAAATATATATATATATTCCCTATTTAAATTTTTTATGTTTAATTTTTTTTAAAAAAAATTATATTTACTCACATGTCATAATTCTAATAATTTTTAAAATAGTAGACACACCAGTCCTTGTAAACTTTTTAATATTTCAAACATTGATTTTAACGGATACATCCATACGATACGCAAATTCAAAAACGATGGAGACATTGATTTGATTTCCAACTTTATGCTGCATCACAATCATCATATCATAAATTTTGAAATTTGACAACAATACCCTTTTCAAAATAGCACAAATTCCTCATAAATTAATAATAATATGATAATGTCTTTGAATTTTTTTTTTTTAAAAAAAAGAAATTGAGGTTGAGTATTTAGGTTTTCAAAAAGTCAGGTTTTTGTTTTCGTTTTTTGTTTTTGTTTTTATCTATTGAATTTTGTAAGGGTCATGCTTATTTAATTTAATTCTAAATTATTTATAGGATTTGTATTTGTCCTCAATAAGTCAAACCATTGTTGGCTAAGGAATAGTTTATTATTTAGGTCATTAAATTTAAGAGTATCTTTATTATTAAGAAATATTTTTTTTTTTTGGGTAATAATTTATATACTCTTTAGTCTAGATATTATCCTTTATTAAGGCAGTGTTTATATTTTCGGGTAAATATTATTGTTGATGCTGATTTTTTACCTTGAGGAAGATTCAAATATTGATGAAAGGTAGAGTGACGATTACATAGTCAAAAGTGAGGTGGGAAAGGCCCAAGAGCCTAGAGATGGATGGGATCTGATGGAGAGACTCAATCTCGTAGAACAGAACATCTGAGTTACTGACAACTATGTCTAGTCCTTGGCCTTTTTCCCAATGGGGGTTGGATCTTATTGTATACCCGGCCAATGTTGCGGTTCCGAACCAGAATCGAATCGGTTCCAACTGGTTTCGATTTCGAAATCGGAACCGGACCCTGACCGGTTCGGTTAGAGTTCCTACCCTAACCGAACCGGTTCCGGAACCGTAAGGTTCCGATTGGAACCAACGACTACTAGTCGTTGGGGGCCAGCCTAACGGCTAGTAGCCGTTGGGCTGGGTGGGGCAAGAAGTTCAACGACTCCCTACCCCTAACGGAAAAAAAAAAAAAATTTGGGCAATTTCCAAATTATCCCTAATAACAGTAATAAAACAGTTAATTTTATAGGCATTTTAGGTATCACAAAAATATTCTTAAAATGTATAAATATGAGTCATTTTTCATTATTTCAATACACAAATTTCGCAATCCTCAATTCTCTCAAATCATATAATTCTCTCATTCTCAATTCTCTAATTCTTTAAAATTTCATAAACAACAAATGACAAGCTCATTTGAGAACACAAAGTCAAATGTACCAACCCAAGAGAGCGGCCCTAGTATCGGTTCATGGAGAAGAGAAATTAAGTCTCGTTCCTCGGATGTTTTCAAAATTCATTTTCATTTAATCGATGCTTATGAAGGTTCAAGAGCGATATGCAACCATTGTGTGATTTCTTACAAATTTACTGGTGGATACGACAATATGATCAAGCACCTGGAAAGACATTATGCAGTTGCACTTGGACTTGATACGACGCAAACTCAAATGGTCAGGTTCACATCATCTAGTAGATGTACGAATGCTTTAGATTTATTTAAATATTCTGTTTCTAAAAATAAAGAAGAATTTGCTAAATTAACTTGTATGTCACATATTTCTTTAAGTTTTGGTGGAAAAAATTACTTTTACTAATTTGTTCTGATATTTAGAGTGACCATTGGCGAACACACTCATATATGAGTGTGACTTGTCATTGGATTGATGCATCATGAAACATGCAAAAATGACTTATTGCATTTAGTGTTTTTAATGAAAAACATACTGCACAGATATTTATAGAATGATGAAAGTAATTTTTTATGAATATGGTTTATTAGGTAAAATTTTAACAGTTGGATTTGATAATGCATCTGCAAATACTACATCAATCACTGATTTAATAGAAATATGCGAACCAAATTTAGGGGGTCGATTTTTTCATGTTCGTTGCACATGTCATGTCCTTAATTTATGTGTTCAAGATGGTTTAGAAAAATTATCACATTTCCATTGATCCTATTAAGAAAGCACTTAATTTTATTTGGTCATATTCTTAAATTAGGAGAGAATGGGCCAAGTTTTGTAAATTTAATGGTAATAAACCGATAAAATTTTCACGAGATGTTCCAACACGTTGGAATTCAACTTATTTTCCTTTATGTCAAGCTTTGCAATACAAAGATGTATTATGTAGTTTTTTCTCAACAAGTTCAACATATCATAATTTTTCCTAGTCAATGGGAAATTTGTGATAAAATTTTAGAGATTTTAAAATTTTTTAATGATTCTACAAAAATTTTTAGCGGAGTTTATTATCCTACAACTGTATACGCTGTTTTTCACCCGAGGTTCACAATCGAGATTTCGTTGAGAGTGGGCACTAGCGATCCTGCAAAACAAGAGGTAGAGTGAGTGTGGTTTCTACCGGTGTGGTGGGTGCCGATGACACTCCGACGCTCAAGTCAATAATGGGAATGAGCTATAAATACAGTAAGAAGGGATGCAAGGTCATAATCTACCTCGATCTCCATGGATTACCGTGAGGGCGATTTTAAGGTCTCTGGAGAAAATGGTTAAGCTGAGAGTTGTAATGCTTATCCCCTCCCTTGTATATTACCTCTGTTATTTATATGCAGTTAAGAGGCGTGTACATTTAATACATTTAATTGCCCGTCCGTTGGATGCTAGGAACGACTGACCTATGAAGGGGGAGTTATGAGTTCAAACATTTTGTGGGCTGGAAAATGATGAGTTAGGATGCTATTTTCTACGATATTCTCTTGGGTATGGGCTTGTGAAACAACTTGGACCAATATAGGCTTACAAAAATGGGTTTTCTCTGAGGATTTTGGGTTCTTTAGATTGATGGGTGATGAATGTTGGGCCTCTCTTCGTGTGTGTGCCTGAGATGGGAATTAGGGACTGAGTCTATTCTGGGTGTTGTTAGGAAGTATCGGGGCATATTTGATATAAGGCCTGGAGCGAAAAGTCAAGAATGCCCTTATCCCAAATTAGGCCCGTACAGTTTGTCCCATACTCTCTAAGTCAATGGGTCATTGGCTTGGAAAGTACTCATTGGTCGTGTCGTATGAAACAAAACAGGTAAGACTACTTACCGATAGCATGGATTAAATAAAGATCTAAGTACTTCCTTTGATTTTGACACGTGTTGTAGTAATGTCTTCTTTGTCTGGACCAGAATATGATTGAGTGCCTTCAACATCGACTGAGTGTGGTCCGGGTCTTCAACTTGCCCTAACATGTCCCCAGTGGACAAAATCAGATGATGTTCCTAAATATACTTCATATGACTGGTTAGAGGACCAATGAATAGTTCATGTCGTTTGGACTGAGTGTAGTCCGAGTCTTCAACTTGCCTTGACATGTCCTCAATGGACAGAGTCAGATGATGGTCCCAAATATACTCCATATGACTGGTCAGAAGACCATTGGAGCCTTCATATCGTCTTGACTGAGTGTAGTCCTAGTCTTCCATTTGACTTGACATGAGTCAAGGGAGATGTTCCCTGTCGACCAAACCTGTTTGAAGGCCAGGATAATATTCATTCTACTGATAAAAAAGGGCCAATAGAGTCTTAATGTCGTCTGAACCGGATAGAGGTCAGGCCTTAAACTTGACTCTACATAAGCCATGAGGAGTGCTCCATTTGAGTGAACCGGATGACGGTCAAGAAGTCATCCACTCGAATGGTCCCGAATGGGAACCTAATCGTGCCTACATATAGTCTGGACCGTCAGGATCAAATGAAGATCCAGGTCTTGAACTTGACTCAATCATGAGCCAATTGGAGAAAGTTCCCGTCGACTGGATTCGATGAGGGCCAGGAGATCATCCATTCAACTGGTACTGAATAACAACCTAATCGAGCCTACATGTCGTCTAGACCAGGTGAGGGTCCAGATATGATCTTGACTCAATCATGAGCTAATTGGAGAATGTTCCCGTCGATTGGACCTGATAAGGGCCACGCGATTATCCACTCAATTGGTACCGAATAGGAACCTAATTGAGCTTACATGTCGTCTAGACTAGGAGAAGGTCCAGATCTAAACTTGACTTAATCATAAGCCAATTAAGGAATGTTCCCGTTGACTGGACCTGGTGAGGGCCAGGAGATAATTCCCTCGATTGGTATCGAATAAGAACCTAATCGAGCTTACATGTCGTCTGGACCAGATGAAGGTCCAGATCTAAACTTGACTAAATCATGAGCCAATTGGGGAAAATTCTAGTCGACTGGACCCGATGAGGGCCATAAGATCATCCACTCGACTGGTACCGAATAACAACTTGGTCGAGCCTACATGTCGTCTAGATCAGGTGAGGGTCCAATTCTGATCTTGACTTAATCATGAGCCAATTGGGGAATGTTCCCATCGACTGGACCTGATGAGGGCCAGAAGATCATCCATTCGACCGGTACCGAATAGGAACCTAATCGAGTCTACATGTCGTCTGGACCAGATGAAGGTCCAAGTTTGATCTTGACTCAATCATGAGCCAATTGGGGAATGTTCCCGTCGACTGGACCTGATGAGGGCTGTTGGACAGTTATGACCCATAACGTCACTGTTTGTAAAAACATTGTGGTTTTGTACAAATTAACTATGTGACAATGAAATTGCCTTTTATCATTTTGTAATTTAATTACTTAGATATGTGAATAATAAAAGTCCTTATGATTAGTTCTGGATTGATGAGATATGAGACAGTATCAATCCATAAAGGTTTAATCATTAAATATACCTAGTCGTAGTATTATCGAGACTGGACATCGATAATGCAGAATAGACTAGTATTGCACTTGTGCGTGTTATGGAAGCATAACAACATAATTCTCATGTATTTAAGTATTGGATACTTATGCAAGTGTGATAGGAGGTTGTGTTTTTACCGATGGTACGGAAAATAGCTTCGCTCTGGATAGACCCCGCGGAATCCCATTGGTAGTATGACTATGTGTCTATGGGAATCCGCATCAGGGTAGGTGTATTTGGTCTTAACCTGAGACTTGCATCGCTAGTACTTGTGACAATCGATACGCTTTGGTTTTGGTCGTCCAGGACTTTAACAGGTTCTGTGTACGCCTCTTCTGGGTTTAATGAGAATCGTAGTGTATTGGATGTGATGTCGAGATGGAAGTATCACTTCAGTCATATGGAGATGATGATCACGCTGGGATACAGAACTCGTTCTCTATTGTGTTGCAACCATCGAAATAATATGAAAGGTCATGATTATTCGATAAAAGAGACTAGTTGCTTGTTATCCGATATATGCTTCATACGGGGTAGACACTTTTCCAGCCCCAGGCCTTGCATGTGACATATGATATTGGATCGCAATACGCAATACTATGTATACTACGCCTGATATAGATCGTATATTCCATTAAGAATATTTTTAGAGAATTGGGTAGGCACGGTGCTTTGCTAGAAGCCAACCATGTCTCGTAAATCGATAAGAACGTAGTACGAGGTACGTACGTGTTCGGATAGTCTGACGACCGGATTTACTGCCAACATATCCAGAGATCTCTTGGGTCGCTTCCCGAAGATTCACCGATGACGTATGATTCGAGCATAATTAATCTGGGATTAATTACGGAGAGACTTTATCTGGGATTAAGTACTATTTGTAGAGAGAGAAAGATTAATTTGGAATTAATCGATAAAATAATATATTTGATATATTAAACGAAATTAGATTTCGACCCGGAATTAAAATTAGATTTTAATTCGGGCAAACGAGTTAATTTAGAATTAATTCGTTAACGACGTGAATAGTAATTTTGCAAGGCATAATTATTTAATTAAATTCGATTTAATTACGTCACGACGAAAGTTCGTTAATTCGGAATTAGTGAACCCGAGCCCGAGAGTGTTTGCGGTTCCACTTGGATTTTGAATCAAGTGGGGCCCACATGTCACTTCACTTGTCACTTTAAGTTGCTTTTAGTTGATGGGTTTAGGTGAAGTTGGTGAATGCTTGTTTTACACTCCAAATGATGGCATGAATGACAATTACCAAACCAAGTTTTGGTATATCATTTAATTGATTTTTGAAATCAATTACACAAGCCATCACACTCTCTCTCATTGCCGAAATTGGAAGCAAATTACTCTCCCATTTTCTTTCTTCACTTCACCGAAACTTGTAGGAGGAAGAAGGTGATTTTGTTGCAAAATTACCAAAGGCTAGCACCTTAAAGGAATCATCACAAGGTGATAGGGAAACCAACCTTGGAGCTTGGAATCAAAAGGCAAAGCTTGGAGCTTAAACTACCACATTGGCCGAATACACAAAGAGGACTTGGAGAAATTTTTGTTGTTCTACGCATCCTAAAACCGATCAATGTAATTGTGTTTCCGCCACTCTTCTTTGCCTGTTCATTCAATTTCAATGCT
The DNA here is from genome assembly GCA_019454045.1 of Zanthoxylum bungeanum. Taxonomy (NCBI): domain Eukaryota; kingdom Viridiplantae; phylum Streptophyta; class Magnoliopsida; order Sapindales; family Rutaceae; genus Zanthoxylum; species Zanthoxylum bungeanum. Next base: position 131,164 of record SKCR01029763.1, read on the forward strand.
TAAATGATCTTGGGACTAACCTAGAAACGCAACAATGGTATCTATGAGCCATTTTGAGCATGAAATGAACTTAGTGTAAAATTTGGGTAAATTGGATTTGAGCATGTTTTGACTAAATTGATTGTTTGAGCATGCTTGTATATGGATGACTTGGAGTTATTTGTGATCAATTTTGTGAAAAATGGATTGGATCAAATTTTCCCCAAAATTATGGCTTGGCCGAATACATTACTTGCCCTAAAGTCATGAAATTTTTTATTCCTTTGATCATTGGATGACTTGAAACAATTGGGTAATGTTGATTTAAAATTCAATCGGATTGAAAACGAAATCGGACATAAAATACCCACAAATGCCGTGAGCTAGGTAGCATGAAATGAGATGATTTTTTGGATCAATTATGTTGGACATGTGTAGATGATGAAAAACATGATTAGTTGGTTAGATTAGTATTTTGGAAATGTTAATTTAATTGTTAATCATGGCTTAACACTTTTATTAATTAAATTGAGATATTTGGAATATTAAAATTTAGTTAATTGGGCTTGATTTAGAATTATGCTTAAAATTGTTGTATTTGGGCCTAATGGGCTTGGTTGGGCCAAGTTGGTTTAGGCCAATTGGATTGGATCCATATTGGGCCTAAATCATTCCATTAAGTCCAAATATAACAAATGAGCTTTAAAAGTTTAATTGGGCCTTATGGGCCGAAATTGGTTTCTTGGCAAATGAGGGTGATTCCTTAATTGGGCCTTGGTAATTGGGTTTGACCCATATTGACAAAAACCCATGCCTTATGAAATCAATTGAAAGCCCACCAGACTTTAATTAAACAACATTGGATGTTAGTTGGGCTTTGAGACCCGATTAGATTAGATTTGGAATCTAAGTCGTTAAAGCGCATTAAAAAGTGTAGTTATTTAATTTGGAATTAAATAAATGAATTAGTATTGAATATGAATTAAATTAGATTTAACGAGTAGTTCGATATAATTCAAGAATTTGTACTTTGAGTACTTATTCTCAAACGAGTTGGACTCGCGCAAAATCAAATCGTTGTTTGAACATTGGATGATGACTTAATTCAAAGATTAATTAATTGGATTAGATTGATTGAATAACATGCTTTGAATGAATACATGGATGTGTTGAATGAATAGCGTATATCAGATAGATATTAGAGGGAAAGGGCAATTTTGGAAATTGTTGTAAATTTAGAATTTATTAAATTGGACCTGTGTGTCCAGCCTTATCTCTCATTGATTCTTTGTATTCTCTTCTCACCTAATTCCCATCAATGTTATGAGGTTTCTTTTATTGTATTATGTAATTGGGTAAAAGTTAATATAGTGCTAGCCGGGGAGAGGAAATTGAGTGATTTGTTCTAGGAACAATTGTATGGGTATTAGGGGCTAAATCCGGTAACGCAGCGGAAACACGGGAAAATCAAATTTTCCGATTTCAAAAATTTTTCTCGGATTAATTAAATAAACATATTTATTTAATTTTCCAATAATTAAATTATGAAATAAAATTCAATAAATAAAATTTATGTGAATTTACCGAATTGCCCTTACACTTGGCATTTTGTTCATTTTAGTCCGAAATTGTTCAAATCAATTTTGGATGATTCTAAATCATTTCTAAGATGAAATTAACATGTCCTAAATGTCAAAACACCAAAAGCAACAAAAAACCCAAAATTGAGTCACTTGGCCGAGAGCCTCACAAAGGGGGCATAATGTGCATTTTGCACTTCCATGCTTCAAAACACATCAAGATGAAATCCAATCAACATAAGATTTCATATGTATCATATACACATCCAAATAACCAACATAAATGAAAAGCCCCAAATTTGGATGAGGTCTTAAACCCTAATTTTTCAATTTCTTCAAATTGGACAAATTAGACCAAATTGGTTAAATCAAATACTTTAATCATGTTTCTTCCATCCAATTAAAGTCTCAACAAAATGAAATAACTATAGATCAAATCTAGGTCATTTAAGAGTGGGTCAACAACTCTAGATTAGCAACAAGGTTCTAAAACCATAAAAGAAAACTTATTACTACACTAGTAACAATCTTCCAAGTTCATACATGCTCAACACTTTCAACAAACTTCCATTAAACAAAAACAAAAAGAATAAAGAAAAGAATAACATGAGAACATCACAAGATGTAGCCTAGAATATAAGGAACATTTTCCTTTCTAATAGCAAGTTAAGAAAACTTACTAAAAACCAAGCTTTTCTTTTTCTTCCTCTCAAGCTTCTTTTCTTTCTATCAATGGAGTTTTTATTAAAGTGTATTAGGTTATCTCACCAAATGAAATTAAAAACAATATATACTTGCCAACTTTTGGCCTTGGCCGAATTTGGCCTAAGCAAAATACAAGATAATTAATTTCAATTTCATTTGGTTTTCATGTAATCAACTTGTTAAAATATCAAAAAATTTTAAAGATATTTCTAACAAAGTCAAAAAGGCAACTTAGCCATTAAAAAAAATATCTAAATCTTAAGATATTTATATTTTAATTAATTTAATCATTTAACAATTATATAGTTAATTAATTAATTAAATACAAATATATTAAATATATGTATTATATTTACATTAAATATTAAATACATATATACATTTATGATATTAGTCAAATATCTCAATTTGACTATTAATTAATGTGTATTTAAATTAATCAAGTATTAAATGTAAATACACAATAATTAAGGAAATGACTATCAGGTCCCTAAAAATGTATTTTGCGTTTAACCTTTAAATGACTTTATAAATAATCAATATTATTTATAAATGTTGCTCTAGTGCTCTACGAGTATATTTCATTATTGAGACTCTCTAGATTCAGGCATATCCATCACGAAATCCAATTTCGTGTCCATAATTTATCCACCCGTAAATTATGACGATCACGGATAAACTCGCTGAATCATACAGGTCGAGGTCATGGCAAATGTATAATTCCTCCGTCACAGGTATCCGGATATATCCCAGAGATAAAGATGTAAACGTCAAATCTCTATAGGGATTATCCAGTCGACTATTCTATTAGCAATCTCAAAAATGATGTTTAGAACTAGTTTCTAAACTATACCACGGGCCCATGGTTTTTATCTGATTGCTAATCATATGGACTACCTATGCTATGATACATAGAACTGACGGATCCTATCTCGATACACACATGACACCCTGAGGATCTATCTACACCCAACGAAATGCGGAGGTCTGATCTAAATAGATCGGTGACGTGACTGCCATCTAAGTGTAGAAGATATCTCATGTGCCAACAGTGGCATCTCAAGTCTAAGAATCACAAGTGCTACTCAACCCGAAAAGATTCTTATTGACGTTGGTGTACCATCCATTAAGAATTTTCGGTGAGTCGTTCAGTGTTTATCCGCTATAAACACCTAAACGTCTATACTAGTCTCCAAGACTTATGGTTCATTGAGAAACCATTGGAATCATATATTACAGAATACGACATGTACCGGTCTCAACGGGTTTACTATACTGACCAAGTAGTGTAAACCTTGACCATGAACTATCTGAGAATGACAACGTCATGATACTACTCAATATCAGTTGCGACGCTTTTGCAACAGTACCATGACTAGTCATTCTAAGGTCATTACATCTTTACCATATTAAAAGATACATTATATTATAGAAACTGCATATATTATTCATAATAATAATGTTTTACAGAAGTTTTCATAAAGAAATACAATCGGGAATTGGCGATCTGAGCACCAACCCCAACAAAATCTCCCACTTGCTATAGTGCCAATAACGATTGTATCTAATACCCATCAACTCCATGTGTTTATCAAACAACTTCGGAGGTATGGCCTTCGTCAGCGGGTCTGCTACATTATCTTCACTCGGTACCTTGCACACGATAATATCCCCTCGCGACATAATCTCTCGAATGATGTGGTACTTGCGTTCCACATGCTTCGACTTCTGATGCGCCCTTGGTTCCTTTGCTTGTGCAATGGCTCCAGTATTATCACAGTATAACGGAATCACATTCTCGATACTTGGGACAACTCCCAATTCTGTGATAAAGTTCTTTTTCCACACAGCCTCTTTTGCAGCTTCAGAAGCTGCAATATATTCCGCCTCAGTGGTGGAATCTGCTGTCAATCCCTGTTTGGAACTCTTCCAACAAATTGTACCTCCGTTAAGGGTAAATACGAATCCAGATGTAGACTTTCTATCATCGGGATCCGATTTGAAATCGGAATTCGTATACCCGTTAACTTGCAGTTCGTTTCCTCCATAAATTATTAACTTATCCTTAGTACCTTTAAGATACTTTAGGATATGTTTAATGGTCATCCAATGGTCATTACCTGGATTGGACTGATATCGACTGGTTACGCTAACAGCGAAACTGATATCAGGCCTCGTACATAACATGACATACATTATGCTACCCAAACACGAAGCATAAGGTTGGTTAGACATTCTATCCTTCTCATCTTCTGTTTGTGGACTCATCTTCTTTGAAAGATGAATCCCATGTCTGAACGGTATGTTTGCTGTCTTACAGTTACCAAAATTATACCGTTCCAAGATCTTATCTATGTACGTTGATTGGGATAACCCAATCAACCTCATTTGTCTATCTCTATAGAGTTTTATCCCTAAAACATAGGAAGCTTCTCCCAGGTCCTTCATGGAGAAATTCTTACAGAGGTACGCTTTGACGCTTTGTAACATACCTAAACCATTCCCAATGATTAGGATGTCATCAACATATAGGACTAAAAATACGACCATGCTCCCACTGGCCTTCTGATACACACAGGATTCTTCCGAATTCTTGAGAAAACCAGACGATCTAATAATCTCATCGAATCGAAGATTCCAACTTCGTGAAGCTTGTTTAAGTCCATGAATGGACTTCTTAAGCTTACATACCATGTCCGAGTTTTCGCTGGACGCAAAACCTTCCGGCTGTTCCATATAGATTTCTTCATCAAGAAATCCATTTAGAAAAGCCGTTTTTACATCCATTTGCCAAATCTCGTAGTCATGATACGCAGCTATAGAAAGAAAAATCCGAATAGACTTAAGCATTGCTACTGTTGAAAAAGTTTCATCGTAGTCGACGCCAGGTCGCTGCGTGTAACCTTTTGCTACCAGTCGGGCCTTGTAAGTTTCAACCTTACCGTCAGGCCCGCGCTTCCTTTTGTAAACCCATTTACAACCAATAGGAACAATTCCTTCGGGAAGCGGAACCAAGTCCCAAACTTGATTCTCATGCATTGAGTCTATCTCGGATTTCATGGCACATTTCCATTTCACGGAGTCGATGTCTAACATCGATTCTCTATAGGTGAAAGGATCTGTCTCTTCAACTAAGAGAACATCCAGACTCTTTTCTTATATCAAATACAAGCGTTTATGAGGTATAGATACCATTTCCGACCTACGGAGTGTGTGTGTGTTGAAGGTCCTTCATCTACTTGAACTTTAGGTTCCTCCGTTGGTTCGTTGTTTTCAGGTTGGACTTCATCAAGCTCAACCTGTCTATTATTACCACCTTTTGACAAAAATTTTACTTCTAGAAATTTTGCGAAGCGAGCTACGAACACATTTCGATGCTCGGTATCATAGAACAAATATCCCATCGTATTCGAATGATATCCGACAAACCTAAACTTTTGCCCTAGAAGCGAAAGCTTATCTTGCTGAGTCACCCTGACATAGACAGGACAACCCCAAACCTTAATGTAATTAAGATTTGGTCTCCTACCGAACGATATCTGATACGGAGTCGTAGGAACAGCTTTTGAAGAAATCTTGTTCAAAAGATGTGCAGCTGTTAAAAGAGAGTAGCCCCATAAGTAATAGGGCAAATCTGTGAAACTCAACATTGATCGAACCATATCCAATAAAGTCCGATTTCTCCTCTCAGACACTCCATTGTGCTTTGGAGTACCTGGAGGAGTATATTGAGCGAGAATCCCATTATCCTTCATATAATCCATGAACTCACCACTAATATATTCGCCGCCTCGATCAGATCGAAGGCATTTAATATATTGACCAGTTTGTTTTTCTACTTCATTGCGGAACTCTTTGAACTTTTCAAAGGTTTTCGATTTATGTCGCATCAAATAGACATAACCGTACCGTGACAAATCATCGGTAAAGGTAACGAAGTACGAATAACCACTGTGAGTAGTTTGACTTAGTGGACCATATACATCAGAATGTACGAGTTCCAGTAAGTTGGTGGCGCGGTGTCCAACACCAGAAAATGGGGCTTTGGTCATCTTACCCTGAATACAGGATTCACAAGTTGGATATGATTCAATGGTAAGATCTGGTATCAAACCATTCTTAACCAATTGGGTAAGGCGTTTAACGCCTATGTGACCCAGCGTCATATGCCAAAGTTCAGTATTATTAATTACAGGTAAACTACGTTTATTAACTCCAGTATTTAAAACATCTTTTGAAGTTTGTAATGTATAATGACCATGCTAGTTTGGACAACAAAGGATCTGAATATTACTTTTATCATATAAATACAAAGAACTGTTCTTAATATTAATACGATAACCTTCTGTATCTAATACAAAAAGAGATATAATATTAGCTACACATCCCGGTACAAAATGACAGTCATATAACAAAAGTGTCCCATTTGGCAATGAGATCTCGCAAACTCTCACTGCAACTGCATCCAAAGAGTCTCCACTCCTGAATCGCAACTGCATCTCTCCAGGCTTCAGCCTTCTACTTTCCTTCAGCACCTGCAACGAATTGCAAATGTGAATGGGATAAGCAGAATCTAAAATCCAGCTGGATGTAACGGCTTCACAAGCCAAAGATAAATCAATAACTGGAAAAATAAATGTACCTGATGTAGATGCTCTCTCTCTCCTCAGCTGGGCGATGTAGTCAGGACAGTTCCTTTTCCAGTGCCCGACTTTGCTGCAGTGATGACACTTGTCTTCAGAAGCCCTCTTGGGCTTAGCTATCTTTGCATGTGGTTGAGGACTGAAACTCTTCTTCTTCTTCCCTTTCTTTTTCTTTCCCTTTGAAAGTAGGTATCGGAGGGCGAGTCGGTACTCCCTTCTTGAGGTCCTCTTCCACCGTGAGCAACATCCTATGTAGCTCTTGGTAGGTACAGATAGTCCTGTTCATGTTGAAATACATCACAAATTTGCCATAAGAAGCTGGGAGCGAACCAAGAATGACACTCCTACCGAGAATGTCATTTAGAATGAGATCATGTTGCCTCAGTTGATCAATCAAATCAATCATCTGAAGAACATGTGGGCTAACAGCTTGCCCCTCATCTAATCGCGCATGGAACAGTTCCATTGCGACCTTGTGAACAATCAGTTGTTCTTGGTTCTCAAATGACCGTCTCAAACGAGTCATCATAGTATAGGCATCTGACGTGCCATAATACTGTTTCTTGAGTCCCCGTGAAAGCGAACTTAAGATGTATGACTTAACTTTTAAGTCATCATCCTTCCAAGATTGGAAGACTTCACGTTCTTCCGGACTAGCATCCTCTGCCACAGCAAGGGGCAGTGGACCCTCAAGAACATATCCCAGTTTCTCGGAATCGATGACAATCCTCGAATCCAATTCCCAATCAGCGAAGTTATCAGCGCCTTTAAGTTTGTTCGCATCAAGCATACGCGCAAACTGATTAGTGGATGGTGCCGCCATTGCAACTCTATCATATAGATCACGAAAAACGGTTAGCAGAAATAAAACAGTTTCATATAATATCAAAAGCATAAACTAGATCATGGATTTTTAATCTAAAAATGCCCCTCCCACTAAATCATGCAATACTGTAATCCCCAAACAGAATACAAAGATTTAATAATTAAATTAAATACAAATAGTGAAAAGTGGATCCCGTGAATATATTTCAGCTCACAGCAGAGGCACGGTCTCGCCTACGTATATTCATCAGGTAGACAACTCATTTGTCAATCACTCACTAGTGACTCCTGGGTTTCCGGTCCTGGTCGTTTCTCGTTGTCGCTGCTAAGGCAGGCCCACAAGGAGACGTACCAAGGTTAAACTCGTCAATGATAAACTCAAGTTACTTGCGTAACCCTGACAGCTAGGGCACGTTCAGGATTCCGCTTTCGCTTGAATTTATCTAGTATCTAATATACATCCGGTATAAATAAATCTCTATCGGCTACACCCTCACATCAGAGGCACGGTCTCGGATGTAGTTACGGAGAAATATTCATAAATCATATTGACAAGACGGACCATATAACATGCATCAAATACATAATTACATTTAAACCTTATTTATTAGGGATTTTCCGCTAAGTGTCATACACCCTAAATCTAATCAAATTAGATTAAAATAAGCATGTATAAAGTCAAGAAAACATGATTAAACATTGAATTAAATAAGGCTAATCATTTTAGGGGGCCTAGAATCAGACACGCTCTGATACCATTTTGTAGGGGTATTAGGGGCTAAATCCGGTAACGCAGCGGAAACACGGGAAAATCAAATTTTTCGATTTCAAAAATTTTTCTCGGATTAATTAAATAAACATATTTTTTAATTGTCCAATAATTAAATTATGAAATAAAATTCAATAAATCAAATTTATGTGAATTTACCGAATTGCCCTTACGCTTGGCATTTTGTTCATTTTAGTCTGAAATTGTTCAAATCAATTTTGGATGATTCTAAATCATTTTTAAGATGAACTTAACATATCCTAAATTTCAAAACACCAAAAGCAACAAAAAACCCAAAATAGAGTCACTTGGCCGAGAGCCTCACAAAGGGGGCATAATGTGCATTTTGCACTTCCATGCTTCAAAACACATCAAGATGAAATCCAATCAACATAAGATTTCATATGTATCATATACACATCCAAATAAACAACATAAATGAAAAGCCCCAAATTTGGATGAGGTCTTAAACCCTAATTTTTCAATTTCTTCAAATTGGACAAATTAGACCAATTGGTTAAATCAATTACTTTAATCTTGTTTCTTCCATCCAATTAAAGTCTCAACACAATGAAATAACTATAGATCAAATCTAGGTCATTTAAGAGTGGGTCAACAACTCTAGATTAGCAACAAGGTTCTAAAACCATAATAGAAAACTTATTACTACACTAGTAACAATCTTCCAAGTTCATACATGCTCAACACTTTCAACAAACTTCCATTCAACAAAAACACAAAGAATAAAGAAAAGAATAACATGAGAAACATCACAAGATGTAGCCTAGAACATAAGGAACATTTTCCTTTCTAATAGCAAGTTAAGAAAACTTACTAAAAACCAAGCTTTTCTTTGTTTTTCTTTTTCTTCCTCTCAAGCTTCTTTTCTTTCTATCAATGGAGTTTTTATTAAAGTGTATTAGGTTATCTCACCAAATGAAATTAAAAACAATATATACTTTCCAACCTTTGGCCTTGGCCGAATTTGGCCTAAGCAAAATACAAGACAATTAATTTCAATTTCATTTGGTTTTCATGTAATCAACTTGTTAAAATATCAAAAAACACTTTAAAGATATTTCTAACAAAGTCAACAAAGGCAACTTAGCCATTAAAACAAATATCTAAATCTTAAGGTATTTATATTTTAATTAATTTAATCATTTAACAATAAAATAATTAATTAATTAATAAATACAAATATATTAAATATATGTATTATATTTACATTAAATATTAAATACATATATACATTTATGATATTAGTCAAATATCTCAATTTGACTATTAATTAATGTGTATTTAAATTAATCAAGTATTAAATGTAAACACACAATACTTAAGGAAATGACTATCGGGTCCCTAAACATGTATTTTGCGTTTAACCTTTAAACGACTTTATAAATAATCAATATTATTTATAAATATTGCTCTAGTGCTCTACGAGTATATTTCATTTTTGAGACTCTCTAGATTCAGACATATCCGTCACGAAATCCAATTTCGTGTCCATAATTTATCCACCCGTAAATTATGACGATCACGGATAAACTCGCTGAATCATACAGGTCGAGGTCATGGAAAATGTATAATTCCTCCGTCACAGGTATCCGGATATATCCCAGAGATATAGATGTAAACGTCAAATCTCTATGGGGATTATCCAGTCGACTATTCTATTAGCAATCTCAAAAAGAATGTTTAGAACTAGTTTCTAAACTGTACCACAGGTCCATGGTTTTTATCTGATTGCTAATCATATGGACTACCTATGCTCTGATACACAAAACTGACGGATCCTATCTCGATACACACAGGACACCCTGACGATCTATCTACACCGAACAAAATGCGGAGATCTGATCTAAATAGATCGGTGACGTGACTGCCATCTAAGTGTAGAAGATATCTCATGTGCCCACAATGGCATCTCAAGTCTAAGAATCACAAGTGCTACTCAACCCGAAAAGATTCTTATTAACGTTGGTGTACCATCCATTAAGAATCTTCGGTGAGTCGTTCAGTGTTTATCCGCTATAAACACCTACACCTCTATACTAGTCTCCAAGACTTATGGTTCATTGAGAAACCATTGGAATCATATATTCCAGTATACGACATGTACCGGTCTCAACGGGTTTACTATACTGACCAAGTAGTGTAAACCTTGACCAGGAACTATCTGAGAATGACAACGTCATGATACTACTCAATGTCAGTTGCGACGCTTTTGCAACAGTACCATGACTAGTCATTCTAAGGTCATTACATCTTTACCATATTAAAAGATACATTGTATTATAGAAACTGCATATATTATTCATAATAATAATGTTTTACAGAAGTATTCATAACGAAATACAACCAGGAATTGGCGCTCTAAGCACCAACCCCAACAACAATATGTTAAATATCCATCCGCATATCATTATTAATTTACTTTCGCGCCTTATTATGCTTTTAGAATGCATGATTAAGGGTGTATGATGAGACCTAATCAAAGATAATAAATTGGTTTCCAATTTACACGAAAACCCTCAAAACATATTAAACGTGTTTCCTTCCATTGAGTGATTCTTACTCAAGATCCAAGATTGGCATTGGTTTGTTGGCCAAAGTCAAGACCTTTGTCAATCGCATATGTGTTTGAATCATGAAGGCTTTGTTCCATATCGGTGTCTTGTCCAAGTTGTGATTTGTTGGCCAAAGTCAAAATCATTTCTTGTCCATCGACATCGATTACGAGGCTTTCCCACGTCAATGGGTCCCGCTAAACTGGAATCTTTAAGCTTGTTGTGCCAAAGCCAAGGCTTAGTTGATTCAGAGGAAAATGTTAGGAAAATATATTGGATATATTGGCATATATATTGTATATATGTTTCGGACTTGGAGGTCCACCTACCGGATCTAGGAATTGGATGAGATCCAATTGATCTTCGAGATCTACCTAGTTAAATATCATACAGCTTGTTGGCCAAAGTCAAGGTTGTGCGTTATTTAACGGGATTCTAGCCCACTAGGAAACTAGGTTTCCCGAGTACTCGACAAAGGGTTAGAGGCTCGCCGAAAAATAGTGGGAGGCTAGTATTGAATTTGAAATTTCATTCAAATACTTAGCTTTACTCGCTTTCAAATTATTTCGTCAAAATTATTTTATTAGTTGGACTAATATAATGTTATTTTTCTTGTAACAGTTGGACTGTACCATAACATTGTTAATTGGATAATTGGATTATCGCAATTAAAATGACTGGAAAGAATAGTGTCCGTGACATTATCATGGGAGAGAATGTCTTCAACGGCACTAACTTTTCCGATTGGGAACTTAATCTCAGGATAGTCCTGGGATCTGAGAGGCTGCTATATACTATAGAGAGACCTCTCGGGCCTAAGCCCACATCTGATCAGTTGGTCGAGCTAGAGCTTTGGAAGACTCATAGTGACGACAATGCAACTGCTTAGTTTATTATGCTTGCTGCTATGACTCAGCAATTCTGTCGACAAAACAAGGGATTGGATCCCTATAACATGTTGGCGAAGTTACATGATCTACACCGATCTAACCTTAGATCGTAAAGATATGAGTTACAGAAGAAGCTCTTCCGTGCTCGGATGTCGGATGGTACGTCTGTTGAACATCATGTGACACAGATGATTGCCGATATTGAGCAGCTTGGACATATGAGGATTGTCTTTGAGATAGAGACCTCGATAGATTTGATCTTACAGTCTCTCCTCGACACTTGTAGTGGGTTCATCATGACCTACAATATGATGAACCAAGAGCAGACTCTTGGAGAGTTGATGTCTATGCTGCGTGAGGCAGAGAGGGAGCTCCTAAAGGGCAAAAAGCGCGAGGCGCACTTTGCTTCGACATCTCAGACACCGAGGGCTGGGCCCAAGGCGACTGGAGGTGTCAAGAAGAAGAAACATAAGAAGAAGGGCAAGGATAAAGCGTCAAAGGCTTTTGGGAAGCCTAAGGACAAGTCTCATGATGTTTGCCTCCAGTGCGGGAAGCGGGGTCACTGGAAACGTGACTGCCGCGAGTACAAGGCACTCCAGAAGGAGATAAGGCGGGCAAGGCACCGGCCTAAGGTATGTTTGTTATAGAAATAAACATGACTACTTCTAGTTTTAAAAATTGGATTTTTGATTCTGGTTGTGGTACTCACATTTGTACTGAAGTGCAGGATCTGCAGATTAGCAGGAAACTGGCGTCAGAGGAGATTGATCTACGAGTTGGAAATGGGACGCAGGTCGCCGTTTTGGCTGTGGGCACCTATGTTTTGGAACTGCCCTCGGGGCATGTACTTGAACTTTTGGACTGTTATTATGTACCTAGTTTGACTAGGAATATATTTATGTATCTATGTTAACCCAATGTGGGTATACTTTTGTATTTCGAAACACTGGGTGTTTTATGTATAAAAATGATATAGAAATTTGCACTGCTGATGTAAATAATGGTCTTTATATTTTGAATATAACTCAATCTCAAACAAATAATGTAACAAACAAAAGGCTTAAAGTAAGTCATGAAAATGAAACTTATATGTGGCATTGTCGTCTGGGACACATAAACAAGACTCGCATATCCACACTTTCGAAGAGTGGGTACTTGGACAGATTTGATCCAAATTCATATGACGTCTGCGAATCTTGCTTATTAGGCAAAATGCCTAAATCACCTTTTAGCGGTAAAGGTGTACGTGCCACCGAACTGTTAGCCATTGTTCATAGTGACGTTTGTGGGCCCATGTCTAGCCAGGCTAGAGGTGGATACAAATACTTCGTAACCTTTACGGATGATGCATCGCGTTATGGTTATGTGTATCTTATGAGACACAAGTCGAAAACCTTTGAGAAATTCAAAGAGTTTCGACACGAAGTTGAAAAACAGACCGGCAAGAGTATTAAGACATTACGATCGGACCGTGGTGGCGAATACTTAAGCAATGAGTTTCTTGATTACTTGAAAGAATATGGTATTCTTTCACAGTGGACTCCTCCTGGAACACCGCAATTAAACGGTGTGTCCGAACAGAGAAACCGAACTTTGTTAGACATGGTAAGGTCTATGATGAGTCGCACAGAGCTACCTATTTCCTTCTAGGGATATGTATTAAACAGTGCAATACTTATTTTGAATAAGGTTCCGTCAAAGTCTGTACAACAGACTCCGTATAAGATATGGACAGGAAAGAAACCGAGTTTCTCATTCCTGAAGATTTGGGGATGCTGGGCACACGTTAAACGTTTGGGAGGTACCAAACTTGAACCCAAATCGGATAAATGCCTATTTGTAGGATATCCTAGGGAAACCAAAGGATATTACTTCTATCACCCACGAGAGAACAAAATATTTGTCGCTCTACATGTGGTTTTTCTTGAGAAGGAATTCCTAAATGAAAATTCGGGGTTATCCAAAGTTCTGACCCTATGCGGAATTACAAAAATAAGCAGGACAAGTCATGTTACTGCTACTATGGAATTGCAACAGGCAAATTAACAGGCAACCACAATAACAATCAAATAAAATATGCTGCAAATATAAAAACAATAACGATAAATAAAGCAGCAAATAATATCAATCACACAAAATTCAACACAATAATTTTGGTGACGAAGTGGAAAACTCTTCCGAGTAAAAAACCACTCCGGGTATAGGCTACCACCCGAATCCACTATATCGAGAAAAACTTACAGCGATGGTGAAGACCTAAGGTGGCAACTCCACCGACTCAAGTACCTCTATACTGCAAGAACTCAAGGCAACTCCTCAAGCCCGCGACCCACGGTTTTCTTCAGAACCTCTGAAGTCTCTGAGTAGATTGTATCACCTCTGAACGCCGGAACTTCGACTACCAAAACTCCTCCTATAGAACTCTAAAGGTTTAGGGATTTTGGGTTATGTTGTGTTGAAGGTTTAACAAAGAAGGATTCTCACCATTAATAGAGAAGACAAGAAGATGATGAAGTCTTCAATGGTGGAATCAAAGAGAGTTGAAAGCTTTGAGAGATTTGGCTCAAGAGAAATATGCTTTTTAACTCATGGGGAATGGCGGCTAAGTGTTATATTTATAGGTAGGGTGAAAACCTAGGGTTTTGCAGGCCAAAAACGCCTTCAAATCGCAGTCACGTTCGAACGCTTACTAGAACGCTACACGAACGCGCCCTTTCTTTGAAGACTCGTTCGAACGCCAATCGAACGCACAACGAACATGAGCTCTCTGGAATGCTCCCGTTCGAACCCCACAAGAACGTGACTCGAACGTTTGCTCTCTGGAATGCTCCCGTTCGAACCCAATAGAGAACGTGACACTAACGCCAACCGTTCGAACACTGCAACGAACGCACCACGAACGCATGTCTGATGCACAACATCCATAAACCAGTCCAATTGCACAAAGATCTTCACGAAAGATTACAACTCAATTGAACTTGTTTTGTCACGGACACATGCCAATAAAAAAGGTGCTAACAATCTCCCCCTTTGGCATTCCGTGACAAAACACTACCTAATACAAAGACTACGATAATAGACCCAAAAAGCAAAGTAGTCAACTGTCAACCATCAAAACAGTGACTTATTACAAATGGACTCGATCTAACACCTAACAAAGTAGTCTTGAAAATAATACCACCGCAGCAACATACCTGCTACCTGAAACATCCACAAACAACAATATACCGTGAAAAGCATTGGGATAATCAAGTAAACCATAAAGCAGGTAAAAATCTCATGCATGTACAAGTAGAAATCAATCTCCCCCTTAATCTTAACTCCCCTTAAAACGGAGATATCTAAAGGATTTTCTACGACTCCCTCCTATATATTAAGGCTATCCCCCTTAATATATTACTCTCCCCCTTTTTGTCACGAAATGACAAAGGATAAAAGAAACAGGAAAAATAACAGGAGAACAGGAGAAAACACATGCAAGAGCATAAACAAACAGGAATTACTCCCCCTCACTAACAGGCACATACAGTTAGTAAAATAACACACGGGAAGCAAACCAAAACTCAGAAAGGTGCACAAGAAGGAAAAAAATAGTATGCAATAGCATGAAGCACAACAGGCACATACTGAGATAAATAAAAATTCTGTCAAAAACTGACTGAAACAACATGTAAAGCTGACACAATGATACCCAGTCAGTATTCAGCGGTTTATGACATGAAACAATATGCATCATTTTAAAAGTGGCTAAAATAACACTTATGCATATGACATAAACACCAAAGCATATAAAGCACTTGCGTGAAAAATAAAGTGCACAACAAATCAAGGCTTAAGACCTTATTTTATGAGCTGGACACAGCCAAAGAAATCCATCTCTAAACAAACCAAGTCCACAAAATAGGTGTTCGAACCCAGCACCACTAGGACCTGAAAATAAGCAACATTGGTTGCATGCTATATTATTACCCCACAAATATCATGAGCTCATATTTAACAACTCTTTCGAGTGAAGGGTTTTTGCCCTTATCTTTTGAATTTGGCTATTTTGGCTCTTTTGCACTTGAGTCTCATTTTTCTTTTTAATTTATTTCTTTTTACTTTTGCGAAAGGGGATAGCAAGGTCAACTAGTCAAAGGTCACACTATTGAGCAAACATGATATGATAGAAATTGGATTGCTATTCCAAAAACTCTACATGCGACCAAGCCTTGACAAAATAAAAACGTGTATGTGAAGATGCAAGCACATGATATACCAAAGGTTTTTTTATCACATACACTCATGCATATAGAGCATCAAGAAAAATAACAGCATATCATACATGCATAATCATATATCCTACATACCAGGATCACATGCACATGCTATTCATGCTCTAAAAAGCCATAAACATTTTTTTGGTCTTTTTCAAAATATATAATTTTTTGATTTTTCAATTTTAAAGCACAAAAAGAATAAAGAACAAAAACAGCTTGTAAAACATCCAATGGTACGTGGAGTTGTATCCCGAGTGCAGATCATACTACCGTCCATTCAGAATCGGCTATGAAATTTATGTCCGGGTTTCCATCCTATATACCAAGGGATATAAAACAAAAACAAGACACACCACACCCATATGCTGTGAAAACAAAATAAACGTGCAAAAAATATAAAACACACGCACACACACATGCAATGGGAAAATAAAAATGCATCTTTTAGGCAGAGTTACACCGAAGTGCACTCTGATCATATCCATCAGGACATGCAGAAGTAGATGAGAAAACATCTTGTTCCTCACCCAAACCTTTCTAGGAATCTCATCCACTTGAAAATTCCTAGTCAACAAATTAAGTTTCTCACTAAGAAATTTTGTCTGTTTTGTTAGTGTAGAAACTTGAGAAGCTAGATTTGAAGAGTCAAATCTAGGTGACACCTTTTTAGGCCTCTTCTTTTGCTTGTGAAGCATGAAACACTTAGGCCTAATGTGTCCCGCCTTGCCACAATGATGGCACACAGGCACAAACCTCAGACGAGAGCGAGGTTTACCCACAGCACCTCTAGATCGAGGTTGGGTCACAGGACGAGGAATAAATGGAGGAATAACATGACTACACTCAACAAGTTTCTTGCCTAAGTCATGTTTAGCTGCTACATGCACAACTTTGGAAGAAGAAGCCTTATCACAGTTAGGCTCAGAAATAATTCCAACATACGGTCCACATTTTTATTCTCACTAGAAAATACAGACAATTGGGTTCTAGTATCTTCAAGTTCAGTTTCTAATATTTGGACCCTATTAATTAGACCTCTATTTCTCTTCCAGGTCATCTATCATCAAAAGGCTCTGCTTAAATTTGGCTTGAGCTTCATTCTTTTCAAGCTCAACAGCTTTCAGCCTTTTATTGACCTCTATGTTAGTCTTCTTAATAGCTAAACTCTCATTAAACAGTTCAACATAAGCTACCTGAAGACTTTCCTCATCTATAGACTCATCAAGAGAGACTTCTGAATCATCATCATTAACCACAATCTCTCTTCTCACCAGTCACACTAGCAGTAAAGGCAATAAAATTTTTCTTGCCTTTAGGAGACTCATCAGAAGAATAACCACCTTCTGAATCACTAGGAGAGGCAGCCATGGCTTTCTTGCCTTTAGCTCTGAGATATGTAGGGCACTCTGGTCGAATATGCCCATAGCCTTCACACTCATGGCATTGGACATCACGGGATCTACTACCCCTATCCTCTCTAGACTCTTTTCTGCTATGCCTACTCTCTGTAGGCATAACCTCCCTATCTCTATTACTGCTATGGCCACTTTTCTTAAGTTTAAGAAATTTCTTAAACTTCTTTGCAACAAGGCCAAATCATGATCCTTGATGGTATCATCATCACTCAACGAATCATGTACAACTTCCTTAGCGATTTTCATCGCAAACTTTTTTGGCTCTCTAAAACCAGGAAGTTTTTTTCATAAACCTGTAGCTTTCCTACGAGTTCTTCTAAATCAAGCTTATCGAGATCATTGCTTTCCTCGATGGCAGTAATCTTGGGTAGGAATTTATCAGGAAGAGATCTAAGGATTTTTCTAACAATCATATTCGTAGGTATAGTCTCACATAGGTTAAAACTAGAGTTAACGATATCGTTAATCTCAGCATAAAATTCATCAAAGGTCTATCATCCTTCATTTTGGCGACCTCAAACCTAGTGGCTAAATCCTGGAGTCTATTATTTTTAATAGACAATGTGCCCTCATGCACAGTCTGCAGGATGTCCCAAGCATCCTTGGCTATCTCACACATTGAGATTCTCTTAAACTCAGCAGAACAGACAGCACCATGTATGGCATTAACAGCTTTGCTGTTCCTATTGCTAGCATTAAATTCGTCCTTGGTCCATGTCAATTTGTCTTTAGGGGAAGTGACCCCATCAACAGTAACAACGGGAGGTTTCCACCCGTATTCAACAGTCATCCAGACCCTCTCATCTAAGGACTTAAGGAACGCACTCATGCGAACCTTCCAATGCAAATATTCCGTGCCATCAAAAAATGGCGGACAATTTAAGGGTTGACTACGCTCCATTGCTAATGGGTCAAGGATCGAGTTCATGCTCTGATAGCAATTGAAAATTTGGGGTTATCCAAAGTTCTGACCCTATGCGGAATTACAAAAATAAGCAGGAAAAGTCCTGTTACTGCTACTATGGAATTGCAACAGGCAAATTAACAGGCAACCACAATAACAATCAAATAAAATATGCTGCAAATATAAAAACAATAACGATAAATAAAGCAGCAAATAAAATCAATCACACAAAATTCAACACAATAATTTTGGTGACGAAGTGGAAAACTCTTCCGAGGAAAAAACCACTCCGGGTATAGGCTACCACCCGAATCCACTATATCGAGAAAAACTTACAGCGATGGTGAAGACCTAAGGTGGCAACTCCACGGTTTTCTTCAGAACCTCTGAACTCTCTGAGTATATTGTATCACCTCTGAACGCCGGAACTTCGACTACCAAAACTCCTCCTATAGAACTCTAAAGGATTAGGGATTTTGGGTTATGTTGTGTTGAAGGTTTAACAAAGAAGGATTCTCACCATTAATAGAGAAGACAAGAAGATGATGAAGTCTTCAATGGTGGAATCAAAGAGAGTTGAAAGATTTGAGAGATTTGGCTCAAGAGAAATATGCTTTTTAACTCATGGGGAATGGCGGCTAAGTGTTATATTTATAGGTAGGGTGAAAACCTAGGGTTTTGCAGGCCAAAAACGCGTTCAGATCGCAGTCACGTTCGAACGCTTACTAGAACGCTACACGAACGCGCCCTTTCTGTGAAGACTCGTTCAAACGCCAATCGAACGCACAACGAACGTGAGCTCTCTGGAATGCTCCCGTTCGAACCCCACAAGAACGTGACTCGAACGTTTGCTCTCTGGAATGCTCCCGTTCGAACCCAATAGAGAACGTGACACTAACGCCAACCGTTCGAACACTACAACAAACGCACCACGAATGTATGTCTGATGCACAGCAGCCAGAAACCAGTCCAATTGCACAAAGATCTTCACGAAAGATTACAACTCAATTGAACTTGTTTTGTCACGGACACATGCCAATAAAAAATGTGCTAACACTAAATGCAGTGGTTAGTAGGAGGAAAGTAGAACTCGATGAAAATCGGATTGATACTGTTCTTGACACAGAATCCTTAACGGAACATGAACAGTCCATCCGTGATGAGACTGTACCATAAATCTTCGATTACACAAGGACCACGTAGGTCGGAGAGAGTCAGGAAACAACCTGAGAGGTATGGGTTCCTGATATCACCTTATGTAGATATTAATCTCATTGAGGATAACGAACCGGCTACGTATGAGGAAGCGATACAAGATATCGATTCCGCTTTATGGCAAGAACCCATGAAGTCCGAAATGGATTCCATGTACACCAACCAAGTTTGGACACTAGTTGATGCACCAGAAGGCGTAGAGCCTATTGGATGCAAATAGGTATTCAAGAAGAAGACCGACATGGATGGCAACGTGCAAACGTACAAAGCTAGGCTTGTAGCGAATGGGTATCGTCAACGACATGGTGTCGATTACGAAGAAACTTTCTCACCCGTTGCCATGATTAAATCCATTCAGATAATGCTTGCTATAGCTGCATATTTCGATTACGAGATATGGAAGATGGACGTCATAACCGTTTTCCTTAACGGAAACCTTTTGGAGGATGTTTATATGCAACAGCCTGACAATTTTGTCGTGCCGCGACTTGCAAATAAGGTTTGTAAGTTAAATCGATCCATTTATGGATTGAAGGAAGCATCGCGTTCTTGGAACCAACGCTTTGATGAGATCATAAAAGAATATGATTTCGTTCAAAGCGAGAATGATCCTTGTGTATATAAGAAGGTTAGTGAGAGAGCACTGACACTCATTGTCCTTTACGTTGATGATGTATTGCTTATTGGTAATGACATTCTCATGTTAACGTCGGTGAAAGCTTGGCTTTCATTGAAATTCTCCATGAAAGATCTGGGAGAAACAGCCTTTATTCTAGGAATAAAGATCTACCAGGATAGATCTAGAAAGCTGCTTGGACTCTCCCAGACTACGTACATTGATAAAGTGTTGAAGAGATTCAACATGGATCAGTCCAAGAGGGGACTGTTGCCAATGTCACATGGCGTCACTCTATCTAAGGACATGTGTCCTAAAACTCAATATGAGAGAAACAACATGAGTCGGATACCGTTCGCCTCGGCATTCAGATCGATCATGTATGCCATGATATGTACGCGACCTGATGTCTCCTATGCTTTGAGCATGTGTAGTCGATATCAGGTCGATCCAGGTGAATGTCACTGGATGGCGGTTAAGAATATCCTTAAGTATATTAGACGAACTAAGGATGATTTCTTAATCTATGGAGATGGAGAACTTGAGGTAACTGGGTATACCGATGCAAGTTTCCAAACCGACAAAGACGACTGTAAGTCACAATCAGGGTACATATTTTATTTGAATAAAGAGACTGTTGCCGATTCAACAACAGAAGCAGAGTATATTGCTATAGTTGAAGCAACAAAAGAGGTAGTTTGGATCTGAAAATTCCTAATTGGATTAGGAGTAGTTTCGTTAGCAGCTGAGCCCGTTCCATTGTATTGTGACAATAACGGGGCTATAGCGCAGGCTAAGGAACCACGGTCTCATCAACGATACAAGCATGGTATTCGACGTTTCCATCTGATTCGTGAGATCATACATCGTAGCGATATGAAGATCGAGAAGTTCACATCAGATGACAACATTGCAGATCCGCTGACGAAAGCTATTCCTCAGCAAAAGTTTGAGCGACATGTACATAGTTCAGGTATTAGATGCTTGAGTGACTGGCTATAGGCCAAGTGGGAGATTGTTGGACAGTTATGACCCATAACGTCACTGTTTGTAAAAACATTGTGGTTTTGTACAAATTAACTATGTGACAATGAAATTGCCCTTTATCATTTTGTAATTTAATTACTTAGATATATGAATGATAAAAGTCCTTATGATTAGTTCCAGATTGATGAGATATGAGACATTATCAATCCATAAAGGTTTAATCATTAAATATCCCTAGTCGTAGTATTATCGAGACTGGACATCGATAATACAGAATAGACTAGTATTGCACTTGTGCGTGTTATGGAAGCGTAACAACATAATTCTCATGTATTTAAGTATTGGATACTTATGCAAGTGTGATAGTAGATTGTGTTTTTACCGATGGTACAGAAAACAGCTTCGCTCTGGATAGACCCCGCGGAATCCCATTGGTAGTATGACTATGTGTCTATGGGAATCTGCATCAGGGTAGGTGTATTTGGTCTTAACCTGAGACTTGCATCGCTAGTACTTGCGACAATCGATACGCTTTGGTTTTGGTCGTCCAGGACTTTAACAGGTTCTGTGTACACCTCTTCTGGGTTTATTGAGAATCGTAGTATATTGGATGTGATGTTAAGACGGAAGTATCACTTCAGTCATATGGAGATGATGATCACGCTGGGATACAGAACTCGTTCTCTATTGTGTTGCAACCATCGGAATAATATGAAAGGTCATGATTATTCGATAAAAGAGACTAGTTGTTTGTTATCCGATATATGCTTCATACGGGGTAGACACTTTTCCAGCCCCAGGCCTTGCATGTGAAATCTGATACTGGATTGTAATACGCAATACTATGTATACTACGTCTGATATAGATCGTATATTCCATTAAGAATATTTCTGGAGAATTGTGTAGGCACGGTGCTTTGCTAGAAGCCAACCATGTCTCGTAAATCGATAAGAACGTAGTACGAGGTACGTACGTGTTCGGATAGTCTGACGACCGGATTTACTGCCAACATATCCAGGGATCTCTTGGGTCGCTTCCCGAAGATTCACCGATGACGTATGATTCGAGCATAATTAATCTGGGATTAATTACGGATAGACTTTATCTAGGATAAAGTACTATTTGTAGAGAGAGAAAGATTAATTTGAAATTAATCGATAAAATAATATATTTGATATATTAAACGAAAATAGATTTCGACGCGGAATTAAAATTAGATTTTAATTCGGGCAAACGAGTTAATTTAGAATTAATTCGTTAGCGACATGAATAGTAATTTTACAAGGCATAATTATTTAATTAAATTCGATTTAATTACGTCGCGACGAAAGTTTGTTAATTCGGAATTAGCGAACCCGAGTCCGGGAGTGTTTACGGGCCCACTCGGATTTCGAATCAAGTGGGGCCCACATGTCACATCACATGTCACTTCACTTGTCACTTTAAGTTGCTTTTAGTTGATGAGTTTAGGTGAAGTTGGTGAATGCTTGTTTTACACTCCAAAATGATGACATGAATGACAATTACCAAACCAAGTTTTGGTATATCATTTAGTTGATTTTTGAAATCAATTACACAAGCCATCACTCTCTCTCTCATTGCCGAAATTGGAAGCAAAATACTCTCCCATTTTCTTTCTTCACTTCACCGAAACTTGTAGGAGGAAGAAGGTGATTTTGTTGCAAAATTACCAAAGGCTAGCACCTTAAAGGAATCATCACAAGGTGATAGAGAAACCAACCTTGGAGCTTGGAATCAAAAGGCAAAGCTTGGAGCTTATACTACCACCTTGGCCGAATACACAAAGAGGACTTGGATAATTTTTGTTGTTCTACGCATCCTAAAATTGATCAATGTAAGTGTGTTTCTGCCACTCTTCTTTACATATTCATTCAATTTCAATGCTTAAATGATCTTGGGACTAACCTAGAAACGCAACAAGGGCCAGAAGATCATCCACTCGACTGGTACCGAATAGGAACCTAATTGAGTCTACATGTCATCTGGATCAGATGAAGGTCCAGGTTTGATCTAAATATTGAGCCAATTGGGGAATGTTCTCGTCGACTGAACGTGATAAATGCCAATAGATCATCCACTCGATTGGTACCGAATAGGAACCTAATCGAGCTTACATGTCGTCTAGACTAGGTGAAGGTCCAGATTTAAACTTGACTCAATCATGAGGCAATTGGGGAATGTTCCCGTCGACTAGACCTGACGAGGGCCGAGAGATCATCCACTCGACTAGTACCGAATAGGAACATAATTGATTCTACATGTCGTCTGTATCAGATGAAGGTCCAGGTTTGATCTTGACTCAATTATGAGCCAATTGGGGAATGTTCTCGTGGACTGGACCTGATGAGGGCCAGAAGATCATCCACTCGATTGGTACCGAATAGGAACCTAATCGAGCTTACATGTCGTCTAGACTAGGTAAAGATCCAGATCTAAACTTGACTCAATCATGAGGAAATTGGGAAATGTTCCCGTCGACTAGACCTGATGAGGGCCATGAGATCATCCACTCGATTGGTACCGAATAGGAATCTAATAGAGCTTACATGTCGTCTAGACTAGGTGAAGGTCCAGATCTAAACTTGACTCAATCATGAGCTAATTGGGGAATGTTCCCGTCGACTGGACCTGATGAGGGCCAGGGGATTATCCACTCGACTAGTACCGAATAGGAACCTAATTGAGTCTACATGTTGTATGGACCAGATGAAGGTCCAGGTCTTGAACTTGACTCAACTGCGGCAATGCGTCAACCTATGGCGCTTATATTATACCATTGAGTGGTTTTGTCGAGTTTGCAAGAGCTAACAAAGTGTTCCATGAACTTGTCAGCCAATTCTTGGTATGACCCAATCGATCGATATGGTAGATTGATAAACCATGTGAGGGCTGGGCTGCCAATGTCTCACCGAACCCTTTACACATGCTAGCCTCCCTCTGATGTGGGGCCAGGCTTGTGGACATCATCTTATATTTATAGTGAATTATATGATCGTCTGGGTCAGCTAATCCATCGTACAACTTCATATCGGGTGGATTGAATTTTCATGGAAATTCAACTGAGTTGATCGTTCCTACGAAAGGGATATATAAAATTATACATGCTCTGCTTCTCTTCAGAGGTAGCCTGACGTCTGGCAGGTTGGATAGAATTGCCTCGTTGAATTCCTGAATCCCCTTAAGTATGGATGAAGCGGTATGTTGTGTCTGATCGACTAGCGAAATATGTCGATTCTTTTCCTGATTAGTTGGATGATCTTCGGGTGAAAAAATGTCGTATACTTCATTGTTGAATGTCTCAATCAAGTTGGATCGAAGGTCTGGATGATTGGGAGGGTCCATAATTCCTCTTTGTCTGGAGGTGGATGAAATATGTTCCAACTGTCTTTGGAGGTCGTTATTGGAACTCTTCATGGCCGAATTTTCTTCTTCCAAAACTCGCTGTCATTTTTAGAGGATGGCTAACTGGCTAGCTAGATCTGATTGCTCGCTGCTCGATGTCATAGTTATGTTTGCAAGATCCGCGGACTGAATAGACGCTTGTTTGCTATAAATCGCTAAAGCCCCACAGTGGGCTGCAAATTATAGACGTTGGTTTTCACCCGAGGTCCACAATCGAGATTTCATAGAGAGAGGGCACTAGCGATCCTGCAAAACAAGAGGTAGAGTGAGCGTGGTTCCCACCGGTGTGGTGGGTGCCAATGGCACTCCGACGCTCAAGTCAATAATGGGAATCAACTATAAATATAGTAGGAGGAGATGCAAGGTCGGAATCTACCTCGATCTCTGACCGACGTAATCACACGCGTATAATATAAGTGCACGTATTGTTCAAGTATTATAAAAATATCGATCCCACGAGGACTTAATTTCTACTGTTGTTATTAATTATTGATACTATTTATTTACATGTATCTAATTAAAGGGAGAAAAGAATGATTGCTTGATTGAACATGGATTTACTAAATAAATAAATAAAGACACAAAAGAAAATACAAAGGAAAAATAAACAAAAGACAAAAAAATCTAGGGTTGTGATTCCACACATATTATTCTAATGATGAATTGATTTTTTTATAAATGTGTAATAAATTAGTTTGCTAACTTGGAACACGAAGTTATGCAAAAGCCTCTACCGATGGTTAGACACAAATACCCTGGATAACCAAATTAATCATATTCATATGTTAACCAAGTTATCTGAAATCATTAAGTTTAAGTTCCAATTATGGCTACCCACGCCCGACAGGTATATTCCTATCCTGTAAGGAAATCTATTAAAGTGTTAGCTATCCTCAAGGAAGATCGTGAGCTATTGAAACAACATTAAGTAGTTTAATGGATTTATGGTGAATGTTCACGTTCGCCCATGATGTCACTATGAATATTTCTTCCAGTGTGCCCAGCCCACCTAGTAAAGCAATAAAGGCGTCAGCATGATTAATCATTTCAGTAAGTCTTTCAAACATACATTAAACAATGCATTCTTCTCAATTTGATTTTTCGATGAGGTTTTCGTTTGCCAAAGGTTTTGAAATGATCCCCTAAACTTGACTGCCACCTTCTTGTATGACCTTTGAAACACATCCCATCAATCCAAGATTGCCACCCTCATATACTAAGTGCATGTTTCTTTCTGCCATAACTCTACCCAATTCTTTTGCAGCATGAACGAATTCTAGTTTAGTTCTAGAGCTAGTTCCACAAAATACACAGATATTAGTGACTCGTCTTCTTGAAGTTGTCTCTATTTTTGTTCTCTCACTTATCTAGATGTATTGAAGAGAGAAATGACAAACTGTATTTATGGATCCTGAAAAAGAGTGAGTAATAAAAGCACTAGTACCTGCAAAATGATAATTGTCAGATGAACAGTAAAATAGATCGTGAAAGTCAAAAAGTTTAGATACTATCGGCAAAAATTAAAGTAAAAGAAATCAAAATTATAAATTAAAGTAAATCAAAACAGTAATTTAAAGGAAATGAAATCAAAGCAATAAATTAAAACAATGTGTACTAATAATTGTCATTGTGGCTCACATTTTCCTATGGTTTTACGTCCAGTAGTTGCTTGAACGCCTTTTATGGGTAGAGGATATACTCCCATCCAATTTCTTATAAATTGGTGACCAATGTGATCGTATAACTCAAGCATACGTATCGTTTAAGTAGTATAAAATGTATCGATCCCACAAGGACTTAATACATAAGCTATTAATTTATGAAGCCAAATGTTTACAAGTATCTAATAGATTGGTTGTTTGATTGGATGGTGACTTTAAATTAAAACAAGTAAATAAAATAGAGCGAAAGTAAATTAAAGGAAAATCAATATTATTAAACTATCTAGGGTTGTGAATCCTTTCAATATCTTTTAAAGATGAAGTGGTTATATTATGTTTTTGTAATATATTGGTTTATTAACCTGCAACACGAAATTATGCAAAAGTCTCTGTCGATGGTCAGATGCAAATACCCAGTGTAACCTAATTAATCATATGTCTATGTTAATCAAGTTACCTGAATTCATTAAGATTAAGTTCCAATTGTGGCTACCCCCGCCCGATAGGTATATGTCTATCCTGGAAGGAAATCTATTAAGGGATATCTGGTCCTTAAGGGAGATCTTGAGCTATTAAGTTTAAGGCTGAAACCTTAAATTCATTTGTCAAGTTTATTTTAAGTTTACCACATCAATCTTATTAATGGCTAGTTAACAAGAAGCATTAAGCTTAGAACTTAATAAATAAACCTTTATATTACTCAAGACACGAAATAACCCCTTATAAACCGGTGATATTGGAATTCATCACAACCCCAGATAACGGGTTTAGTTACAACACATATCTAAGGCTAGAAAATGCTTAAATAAAGTAAATGACATAAAGTAAAATCTTGGAAATAAAAAGGTAAATAAAGCAAAAAATAAATTATTGGGGGTTAGAGGATACACTTTTATAACTTCTATTTTAGATATCTCCCTTATTATAATATATTAACTTTGCGTGATAATTACCAACCAACTATATAGGCGGTATCTTGATTAAGTCAAATTTATAATTAATTCCAACAGACCATAAATGCGGTATCCAATTTAGTCAGGTTAAAATCAATTTAATTAACTCCAACCGACCATAAAGGCGGTATCCCATTAAGTTAGGTTTTAAATAGTTTATATATTATCATTAAGGAGATTAATCTAAATATTTTAGCAAACGGCGCATTTTAGCAAACGACGTATTTTAGCAGGAAATTTATATTTTTGCCCTTTTTGTCCGTTTTTCGCTGTTTTTGCCCCGATTTGATTCCATAAAGTCCTGTTATTTTATTTATCTAGAAAATAATACAAAATACATTAAAATATTCACAAATCTCAAGAAACTATACAAAAAATTAAGTAAAAGAGATGGTAAATACTGATATATTTACCGCTTATCAAACTCATGAACCTAACATTTTGCTAGTCCTCGAGCAAAATAAAATACATTAACAACTTTAAAATAAAATCAAACTAAGCTACTTTGTAGGGATCCCGGTTGCATTTTGCGTATGAGTGTCCCTAATGGACGAGTTGTAGTCTCGTGAGGGCTTTTAGTGACGATACCCACAAACGTCAATCTAATGCACACAAAAGCAAAAAGACAAGAGAGAAGAGAATAAACAAGTTAGTTACTAAAAATGTGATACTTCTTATCCAAGTTAATAGTTGTTTTGTTTCTTTCTAATTTACCAAATAAGTAAATTCTCTGATTATTTTTACCATTCTCCATATACAAAACCAATAAGATATTAATCAACTCATTGTGCCCACAATATTCATAAGTGTAGTTGAAGAGAAAATAATATTTTTGTCCTAAAGTTATATCAGAATTCACAGCTTTTTAGCATTGGAATATTTTTCTGATTTTTTATTTATTTATTTATATACAATATATTTCATCCATGTAGCGAGCTTTGGGCCAGTGACTCCCAAATTGATATTAAGGCACTAGGTGTTAAGACACCCTTACAGACTTAATTACTTGGATTTCATATATATATATATATATATATATATATATATATATATATATATATATATAACATCTTTCATCCATGTAGCGAGCTTTGGGCCAGTAACTCCCAAACCAGTTCGTTTTAGGGCACTATTTGTTAAAACACCCCTACATACTTAATTACTCAGATCTCAGATGTTTTTTTTATTTCATCGCTTTTTTAGATGCTTCCTCTAATTAAACTAGAGCACCGAATATTACAAACTTTTCAATTACAAATCATGTCCGTATGTTACCATGCATGTTGATAATACCTGTCAACTGAGCATATGAAGATCCATTTTAATCAGTTTTATGGAGAATTCACAAATCAAATAATTCAAAAGGAAATAAACAAAAATTAACTTGTTACGAAATAGGTTAAGATACGTCTCAGGGGTGGAATTTCCTTACACAGCTATCTTGTTTGGGTTTCTACTATAGTCCCGGGATCAATTCAAGTAATGAAAATCATGTGTGAATACTCAAAGAGGTATGGCGGAATCATACTTACATTGATCGGATTTGGCGATGCGAGGAACAACAAAAACTTTTGGCTCCTCCTTGGGAGCTCTCGGCAAATGCCCTCTTTGTGCTCCAATGATTTTCGGTCATTCAAGCTCCAAGCTTGGTGTGCATTCCATGCCCACGGGTGGGTTTCCCTATCACATTCGTAAGACCTCGAATGTGTGCTAGTACTCAAAAAAATTTCCACAAATCTTTCCATTGATCTTCATCTTGTTCTCGACATTGGAGAAGAAAAAAGAAGAAATTTGTCCTTGGTCGAGAGGTAGGAGGGAGAGAGGAGAAGAGTTTTTGTGTGTTGGTTGGTTTGATTTCAAAAATCAATAAAAGATATACCAAATTCAACTTTCAAAATTGGTACAAGCATTAAAGCCATCCAACCACCACCATCAATCATGAATAGTGACTAGTTGTCAATCACTCAAAGTGACAAGACATCCATCACTTGATTGACTAGTGATTTGACGCTTGATGTGACTTGTGGGCCCCACTTGATTCGAAATGTGAGTGGGCCCGCAAACACTCCCGGGCTCGGGTTCGCTAATTCCGAATTAACGAATTTTCCGTTACGACGTAATTAAATCAAATTTAATTAAATAATTATGCCTAGCAAAATTACTATTCACATCGCTAACGAATTAATTCTAAATTAACTCGTTCGCCCGAATTAAAATCTAATTTTAATTCCGCGTCGAAATATAATTTCGTTTAATATATCGAATATATTAATTTATCGATTAATTCCAAATTAATCGTTCTCTCTCTTTAAATATTATTTTATCCCAGATAAAATATCTCCGTAATTAATCCCAGATTAATTTTCTCTCTCTTCTAATTAATCTCAGATTAATTATGTGTAAGTCATACGTCATCGGTGAATCTTCGGGAAACGACCCATGAGATCCCCGGATATGTTGGCAGTAAATCCGGTCGTCGGACTGTCCGAACACGTACGTACCTAGTACTACGTTTTTACCGATTTACAAGACATGGTTGGCTTCTAGCAAAGCATCGTGCCTACCCAATTCTCCAGAATCATCCTTACAGGAATAAGCGATATATATTAGGTGTAGTATACGTAGTATTGCGTATTACGATCCAGTATTGGATGTCACGTGCTAGGCCTGGGGCTGGAATTGTGTCTGCCCCGTACAAAGCACATATCGGATCTCTAGTAACTAGTCTCTATAATCGGATAATCATGACCTAGTCATATTATCCCGATGACTGCAGTACATAAGAGAACCAGTTCCGTATCCTACGTGATCATCATCTCCACTATGACTGGAGTGATACTTCCGTCTTGATATCACACCCAATACACTACAATTCTCAATATATCCAGAAGAGGCGTACACAGAACCTGTTAAAGCCCTGGAAGACCAAAACCAAAGTATATTAATTGTCGTAAGTATTAGCGGTTCAAGACTCAGGTTAAGACCAAATACATCTACCCTGAATTCGGACTCCCATAGACACATAGTCATACTACCAATGGGATTCCGAGGGGTCTATCCAGAGCGAAGCTATTTTCCGTACCATCGGTAAAACAAAACCTCATATTACACTTGCATGAGTATCCAATACCCAAATATATGAGAATTATGCCGTTATGCTCCCATAACACGCACAAGTGAAATACTAGTCTATTCCGTATTATCGATGTCCAGTCTCGATAATACTACGACTAGGGATGTTTAATGATTAAACCTTCGTGGATTGATACTGTCTCATATCATCTCAATCCGGAACTAATCATAAGGACTTTTATCACTTATGTATCTTGGTAATCCAATTACAAGTGATAAAAGAGCAATTTCCTTTGTCACATAGTTAATTTGTACAACAACACCATGTTCTTATACAAATAGTGATGCTATGGGTCATAACTATCCAGCAATCTCCCACTTGGCCTATAGCCAATCACTCAGGTGTCCTACACCTGAACTATGTACGAGTCTCTCAAATTTCTGCTGAGAAAAGGTTTTCGTCAGCGGATTTGCATGATTATCATCTGATGCGATTTATACGATCATCACATCGCCACGATGTATGATCCGAACGAATCAAATGAATATTGAAGTATATATCTGGATCGTTGATGAGACCGTTAATTCTTTAGCCTCTGCTGTAGCCTAGCTCAGCTGCTAACAGAACTATACCTAATCTGATTAGGATTATTATAGATCCAAATCGCTTCTATTGTTGCCTCAGCTTCAGCAATATTCCGCTTTTGTTGTTTATTCAGTAACAGTATCTTGCTTGGAAGATTTCCAGTTCACTGTTCCGTTATTCAAATTATATAGTACCCTTATTACGACTTACAGTCGTGTTTATCGGTTTGGAAACTTGCAGCAGTGAACCTAGTCACTTCAAGTTCTCTATCTCCATAGCTTAAGAAATCATCCTTAGTTCGTCTAAGATACTTAAGGATGTTCTTAACTTCAATCCAGTGACTATCACCTGGATTGGCCTGATTGTGACTCCATATGCTCAAAGCATATGAGACGCCAGGTCACGTACATTTATCAATGTACGAGTTCTCGGAGAGTGTCAACAACTTTTAGATCTATCCCAGTAGATCCTTATTCTTAGAATAAAGGTTGTTTCTCCCAAGTTTCTATGGAGAATTTTCATGAAAGCCAAGCTTTCACCGATTTTATTATGGGAATATCATTTCCAAGAAATGATATGTCATCTTTATTTAAGACATTCTTTGTCAGTGCGCTCCCACTAACCTCCTTATATACACAAGAATCATTTTCGTTTTGAATTAAATCATACACCATTATGATTACATCAAAACGATAATTCCAAGAATGCAATGCTTGCCTCAATTCCAGATTGACTTAACTTGCAAACATTGTTTGCTTGTTTTGGTACGACAAAACCGTTAGGATGTTTTTAAACATCCTCCAACAGGTTTCCATTTAAGGAAAGCGGTTTTGACGTTAAGTTGTCATATTTCATTAATGAAACATGCAGCTTACGCAAGCATTATCCAAATGGATTTAACCAAGGAAACGGGTAAAAGGCTTCGTCGTAATCAACACTATGTTGATGACGATACTCTTTCGCTACAAGCCTAGCTTTGTTCATTTGTATGTTGCCATCCATGTGTGTCTTCCTTGAAGACGTTTTAGTACCAATAGGCACAATGCCTTTTGATACATCAACTAGCGTCCAAACTTAGTTGATATACATGGAATCCATTCCGGACTTCCTGGCACTTTGCCATAATAGGGAGTCGATACCTTGTATCACTTCCTCATACGTAGTTAGTTCGTATTCCTCAATAAGATTGACATCTTCATGAGGTGAGATCAGAAACCCATACCCCAGGTTGTCTTCTGACTCTTTCCGACTTACGCGGTTCTTGTGTATTCGAAGATTATTGGTATAGTTTCATCCTTGATGAACTATTGTGTTCCATTAATGAATCAGTGCCTAGAACAGTATTACTCTGATTTTCATCGAGTCTTACTATCCTCTCACTTACCACTGCATATAGGTATTCCTCTTAGGAAAACCGCATGGAGAGCAACAATTAAATTGTTCTCTTGTGAGTTGTATAAGTACTATACTTTGGTTTCCCTAGGATAACCTACAATTAGGCACTTATCCGATTTGGGTTCTAGTTTGGTATCATCCAAACACATGCCCAGCATTCCCAAATCAACAGGAATGAGAAAACCCGGTTTCTTTCCTTTTCATATCTAATATGAAGTCTGTCAAACAGATTTTTATGGAACCTTATTCAAAATAAGTTTTGCACTGTTTATGCGTATCCGTTGAAGGAAATGGTAGCTCAGAGCGACTCATGATTAACCTTATCATGTCTAATAAAATTCGGTTTCTCCGTTCAGACACACCGTCAAACTGACGTGTTCCGGGAGGAGTCCTCATTGAAAGAATACTATACTCTTTCAAGTATTTGAGAAACTTACTGCTTAAGTATTTTCCACCACGGTCTAACCGCGACGGTTTAATTCTTTAGCCGATCTGTTTGTCTACTTCGTGTCGAAACTCTAAAAGTTTCCGATTCGTGTTTCAAAAGAAACACATAACCATAACGCGATGCCACATTCGTAAAGGTCACGAAACATTCATATCCACCTCTAGACTAGCTAGATATGGGCCCACTTACGTCATTATGAACGAGGGCTAACAGATCGGTAGCACTTACATTTTACCAAGTAAGGTGTTTTAGGCACTTTGCCTAATAAACTTGATTCGTAGACATTATTTGAATAGAATCAAATCCGTCATAGTACCCACTCTTCAAAAGTGTGGATATACGAGTCTTGTTTAATGTGTCCCAGACAACAATGCCACAAATAAGTCTCATCTGATTATATCAGTTTGAGCTATTTATTTGTCATGTTATATGTGTGAGATTCATTTATATTCAAAATATAAATACTGTTATTCACATCTAATGTGTTTATCTCAATATCATCTTTATAAAATAAAACACTTTAATGTTCTAGAATATAAAGGTATGCTCGCAACGAGTTATGCACTGATATAGAGATAATGTTTCTAGTCAAACTAGGAACATTATAACAGTTTCCTAATTTAAGTACATGCCCGAAGGGCAGTTCCTAAACTTAGGTTTCTGCGGTTAAAACAGCGAATGTCATCCCATTTCCGATTCGTAGATAAATCTCAACTGAAGTCAGTATTCTGCTATTCAGCAGATTCTGCACACCAGTACAAATTTATGTACCACTTTTAGTTTCTAAAATCCAATTTTAGTACTAGTAGTGTACATGCTAATGACAAATATTCTTGAAGTCAGAGCCTTGCCCTGTCTTCATTTCCTTTATGTCTGCCTTGTCCATACGGCAATCACTTTTCAGTGATCCCGTTTGCCATAATTTAGGCAGACATATTGGGATATGTCATTTGTCTTGCCAGAAGACTGTGATGATTTTTCCTTTGCCCTTATTCTCACATCAAGTAGCCTTTGGCCAAGCCTTGGTCTTCTAGGATGTTGAATTAAGATGCGCCTTGCGTTTCTTGCCCCTTTTGCAAATTTTGGCTTTGTCTCCCTGAGTATAGCCATTAACTCTCCAAGAGTTTTCTATTGCAATTAGTACTTCTAAAGTCTAAGTATAGATGTATGAAGATCCTCCAATTTCAATATCATAGTATAAGGATCTAATCCTTAATTCTGATAGAGAAATTAAGGAGTCTTTGCGGCAAGCATAACGGATTGAGCACTAAAGTTATCATCACATGAATCTTCCAAAGATCATGCTCTACTTATTTGCTTAACTCCGGGCTTAGGCCCGAGATGTCACACTTATCAAATAAAGTAACTTCTCGGTTCTCAGAACTATTCTGAGGTTTTATTCCCAATCTGAAAATTAAAGCCGCTTAAAACATTTTCACCCAGGATTATGTTTTTAAACGCTAATCTTCCAGTTATCTTGATTCCAATAGTCTAACTATTTAATCAACGATTTCAGGTACTATTAATTATAATGATTACTATAGTCTAACTATATAATTAACTATAATTTAATTTGTTAAATTCATATATATTGATTACTATAATCCAATTATATAATCAACTATAAATGATCAATTAAATTCAAATATATTGATTACTATAATCCAATTATATAATCAACTATAAATGAATAGTTTGAATACATTCCAACTGTTTAATTAAAACAACATTTAAATATTAGTCCAACTAATATATTTATTATTAATGACGAAAAAATTGAAATGAGCGAGTACGACAAGTATCTAAACGAAATTGCAAATTTAATACTTGCCTCCCACTATTTTTCGGCGAGCCTTTAACCCTCTGTTGAGTACTTGGGAAACCTAGTTTCCTGGTGGGCTAGGATCCCGTTAAATAACACACAATCTTGACTTTGGCCAACAAATTGTATGATACTTAACTAGGTAGATCTCTAAGATCAATTGGATCTTATCCAATTCCTAGATCTAGTAGGTGGACATCCAAGTCCGAAACATATATCCAATATATGCCAATATATCCAATATATTGCCTAACCTTTTTCCTCTGAATCAACTAAGCCTTGGCTTTGGCACAACAAACTTAATGATCCCAGTTAAGCGTGACCCATTGACCTTGGAAAGCTTCGTAATCAATGTCGATGGACAAGAAGTGATCTTGACTTTGGCCAACAAATCATGACTTGGACAAGACACCAATATGGAACAAAGCTCTCGTGATTCAAACACATCCTCGACGGACAAAGGCCTTGACTTTGGCCAACAAGCCAATGCCAGTCTTGGATCTTGAGTAAGAATCACTCAATGGAAGGAAAAACGCTTAATATGTAGTGAGGGTTTTTCGCGTAATTAGCAACCAATTAATTATCTTTGTTAAGGTCTCATCATCATACACCCTTAGACATGCATTCTAAACACATAATAAGGCATGTAAATAAATATAATAATGATATGCGGATGGATATTTAAACATTTTGTTCCTAGAACAAATCTCTCCATTTCCTCTCTCCCGGCTAGCACTATTCTTACTTCTACCCAATTACATAACACTTCTAAAGAAACCTCATTTACATTGAGGGGAATAGGTGAGAAGAGAAATACGCAGAGTCAATAGGTAATAGGCTGGACACGCAGGTCCAATTTAATAAATTCTAAATTTATTACAGCAATTTCCAAAATTGCCCTCACCCATCTAATATTCATCCGATATACATTATTCATACATCGCATCCATGTATTCACACAAAGCATGTTATCAATCAATCTAATCCAATTAATTAATCTGAAAATTAATGACCATCCAATGTTTAAACAACGATTTGCTTTTGTGCGAGTCCGACTCATTTTGCGAATAAGTACTCAAAGTACGAATTCTCAAATTATATTAAACTACAACATTAATTCCAATTTAATTCGTATTTAATACTAATTCATTTATTTAATTCCAAATTAAATATTACACTTCATTAATGAACCTTTACGACTTAGATTCTAAATCTAATCATTACGGGTCTCAAAGCCCGATAAACATCCAATGTCAATTTAATTTAAAGTCCAATGGGCTTTTAATTAATTTCATAAGGCATGGACTTTTGGTCAACATGGGTCAAACCCAAATACCAAAGCCCATTTAAGGAATCACCCTTATTTGCCAAGAAACCAATTTAGGCTCATTAGGCCCAATTAAAATTAAAGGTCCATTATGTCATATTTGGACTTTATGGTTATGGTTTTGGGCCCAATTGGATCCAACCAATTAGCCTAAACCAAACTTGGCCCAACCAAGCCTATTAAGCCCAAATGCAACTTTAAAAGCCCAATTCCAAATTAAGCCCAATTAATTTAATTTCAAAAATTCGAAATTTCATAATTAAATTAACCAAAGTGTATGCCATAATTAATTAACCAAATTAATATTTCCAAAACACCAATTTACTCAATTAATTATGCTAATCATCATCAACACATGTCCAACACATTTGAATCAAAAAATCACATCATTTTCCATGCTTCATCATTCACGGCAATTAGGGATTTTTTTGTCCAATTCCAAATTCAATCCAATTGAATCTCAAATTAACATTTCCCAAGTCTTTCAAACTCATCCAATGATTCAAAAAATAAAATTACCATGACATTAGGGTACCTCCAAGTTTCGGCCAAGCCTAACAAATTGCGGAAAATTTATCCAATTCAATTTTCATCAAATTGACAATGCATAACACCATGTTATCATAATTTAAGCATACTCAAACAATCATTTTCACTCAAACATGCTCAAATCAATTTTGCCCAATTTTACCCTAAATTCAATTTCATGCTCAAAATGGCTCAAGATACCATTGTTTGGGTTTCTACTATAGTCCCGGGATCAATTCAAGCAATGAAAATCATGTGTGAATACTCAAAGAGGTATGGCGGAATCATACTTACATTGATCGGATTTGGCGATGCGAGGAACAACAAAAACTTTTGGCTCCTCCTTGGAAGCTCTCGGCAAAGGCCCTCTTTGTGCTCCAATGATTTTCGGTCCTTCAAGCTCCAAGCTTGGTGTGCATTCCATGCCCACGGGTGGGTTTCCCTATCACATTCGCAAGACCCCGAATGTGTGCTAGCACTCGGAAAAATTTGCCACAAATCTTTCCCTTGATCTTCATCTTGTTCTCGGTATTGGAGAAGAAGAAAGAAGAAATTTGGCCCTTGGCCGAGAGGTAGGAGGGAGAGAGGAGAAGAGATTTTGTGTGTTGGTTGGTTTGATTTCAAAAATCAATAAAAGATATACCAATTCAACTTTCAAAATTGGTACAAGCATTAAAGCCATCCAACCACCACCATCAATCATGAATAGTGACTAGTTGTCAATCACTCAAAGTGACAAGACATCCATCATTTGATTGACTAGTGATTTGACGCTTGATGTGACTTGTGGGCCCCACTTGATTCGAAATGTGAGTGGGCCCGCAAACACTCCCGGGCTCGGGTTCGCTAATTCCGAATTAACGAATTTTCCTTTACGACGTAATTAAATCAAATTTAATTAAATAATTATGCCTAGCAAAATTACTATTCACGTCGCTAACGAATTAATTCTAAATTTACTCGTTCGCCCGAATTAAAATCTAATTTTAATTCCGTGTCGAAATCTAATTTCGTTTAATATATCGAATATATTAATTTATCAAATAATTCCAAATTAATCGTTTTCTCTCTTAAAATAATATTTTATCCCAGATAAAATATCTCCGTAATTAATCCCAGATTAATTTTCTCTCTTCTAATTAATCCCAGATTAATTATGTTCGAGTCATACGTCATCGGTGAATCTTCAGGAAGCGACCCATGAGATCCCCGGATATGTTGGCAGTAAATCCGGTCGTCGGACTGTCTGAACACGTACGTACCTAGTACTACGTTTTTACCGATTTACAAGACATGGTTGGCTTCTAGCAAAGCACCGTGCCTACCCAATTCTCCAGAAACATCCTTACAGGAATAACCGATATATATCAGGCGTAGTATACGTAGTATTGCGTATTACGATTCAGTATCGGATGTCACATGCTAGGCCTGAGGCTGGAATTGTGTCTGCCCCGTACGAAGCACATATCGGATCTCTGGTAACTAGTCTCTATAATCGGATAATCATGACCTAGTCATATTATCCCGATGACTGCAGTATATAAGAGAACCAGTTCCATATCCTACGTGATCATCATCTCCATTATGACTGGAGTGATACTTCCGTCTTGACAACACACCCAATACACTACGATTATCAATATACCCAGAAGAGGCGTACACAGAACCTGTTAAAGTCCTGGATGACCAAAACCAAAGTGTATTGATTGTCGCAAGTATTAGCGGTGCAAGACTCAGGTTAAGACCAAATACACCTACCCTGATTTCGGACTCCCATAGACACATAGTCATACTACCAATGGGATTCCGAGGGGTCTATCCAGAGCGAAGCTATTTTCCGTACCATCGGTAAAACACAACCTCCTATTACACTTGCATGAGTATCCAATACCCAAATATATGAGAACTATGCCGTTATGCTCCCATAACACGCACAAGTGTAATACTAGTCTATTCCGCATTATCGATGTCCAGTCTCGATAATACTACGACTAGGGATATTTAATGATTAAACCTTCGTGGATTGATACTGTCTCATATCATCTCAATCCGGAACTAATCATAAGGACTTTTATCATTTATGTATCTTGGTAATCCAATTACAAGTGATAAAAGAGCAATTTCCTTTGTCACATAGTTAATTTGTACAACAACACCATGTTCTTGTACAAATAGTGATGCTATGGGTTATAACTATCCAGCAATCTCCCACTTGGCCTATAGCCAATCACTCAGGTGTCCTACACCTGAACTATGTACGGGTCACTAAAATTTCTGCTGAGAAAAAGTTTTCGTCAGCGGATTTGCATGATTATCATCTGACGTGATTTATACGATCATCACATCGCCACGATGTATGATCCTAACGAATCAGATGAATATTGAAGTATATATCTGGATCGTTGATGAGACCGTTAATTCTTTAGCCTCTACTGTAGCCTAGCTCAGCTGCTAACAGAACTATACCTAATCTGATTAGGATTATTATAGATCCAAATCGCTTCTATTGTTGCCTCAGCTTCAGCAATATTCCGCTTTTGTTGTTTATTCAGTAACAGTATCTTACTTGGAAGATTTCCAGCTCACAGTTCCTTTATTCAAACTATATAGTACCCTTATTACGACTTACAGTCATATTTATCGGTTTGGAAACTTGCAGCAGTGAACCTAGTCACTTCAAGTTCTCTATCTCCCTAGCTTAAGAAATCATCCTTAGTTCGTCTAAGATACTTAAAGATGTTCTTAACTTCAATCCAGTGACTATCACCTGGATTGGCCTGATTGTGACTCCATATGTTCAAAGCATATGAGACGCCAGGTCACGTACATTTATCAATATACGAGTTCTCGGAGAGTGTCAACAACTTTTAGATATGGTCAATTTGTGGTTCAAAGGCTAAGATTTAGTCAATTAAATCATGGGCAATTCTGGC
Source organism: Zanthoxylum bungeanum (assembly GCA_019454045.1). NCBI lineage: Eukaryota > Viridiplantae > Streptophyta > Magnoliopsida > Sapindales > Rutaceae > Zanthoxylum > Zanthoxylum bungeanum. The sequence continues at coordinate 170,673 of SKCR01029763.1, forward strand.
AGTAAAGAGGAGATCTTTCACAGGTTTTGACATGAACCCATTTCTCTGGGCATCATTAAGAAACACACAAAGAAAATCATAAAATCTATCAGCATTAAATAGTCCAATCGGTTTCGGGTGTATGTTCAAGTTCGTCCAAGATAGAACTGTAAAAATTTCCTCCATCGTACCCAAGCCACCTGACAAAGCAATAAAAGCATCAGCATAGTTAATCATTTCCACTAGTCGTTCAGACATACCTGGCACGATTAGTTCCTCTCCGTTTGATGGTCCTATAAGATTCGCCTCCGCCAAAGATTTTGGGATGATTCCCAAGACTTGACTGTATCCTGCCTGTACAGCCCATGTGCTGCCTGTACAATTCTTGTGCTGCCTCAACGAACTCTGGCTTAGAACCAACATTAGTACCGCAATACACATAGATATTTACAACTCGTCTTCTTGAAGTGGCTTCCATTTTTTATTTTTTTTATTATTTCTCAACTCTGGATGTCTTCAAGAGTGCAATGATGAGCTGAATTTATAGAGCCTAAAAGGGGTAAATAATAATAGCACTAGTACCTACCAAATGACAATTATTAGCTAAACAGTAAAATATATCATGAAAGTCAAAAAGTCTGGATCCCGTTGGAGAAAATAAAAGAAAATAACAAAACAAATCACAATTATTATATAAAGATAAAGAAAATAATATTTACAGAAAGTAACGGCTTGATTGACGTCTATGCGCCAGGGACAAGTTTCCTATATAATTTTCTTATAAATTGGCAAACAGGGTCTTTTAGAGGTAGATTCCCGAGACTTAAATGTAGTATTTCTTTTCAAAATTGTGTATATAACATGTGAATTATGTGATGCATATATCCACTGGAATATGTCTCAAGAGTCAAAGATATGTCATCCAAAGACTCACCTGCCAATTGAATCCGCGCTTCAATAATCCAACGAATATCATTAGGAATACCTTTGATCATCAGAATTCTCATTCATTCCAAGCGAGCTTTGTAAACTATCATCAGAGAGTAATGAGGGGGAGAAGAAAATTGCTTGTGAAGATTTGCGAGAGCATCTTCCATCCTGAAATGTGACTTTACCTACAAAAATTAAACACACAAAAATAAAAAACACCAAATCACACAAATTGCATGGGATGCCTCCCTACTAGCGCTAAGTTTAACGTCGTCAGCTAGACATGACTGCCCGAATGTTAGGCTGGATCTAAAAGTGTGACACTTTCTTTTTGCCGCTCAATTGATTCTTCTTAGTAGTGCTTGACACGCTAGTTGTTAACTTTGAATGTATCATTGGTGTTAGGATCAAGTAATTTAATATCTCCATATGGTAAAACCTGAGTAATTATAAATGGACCTGACCACCTTGATTTCAGCTTTCCAGGGAAAAGTTTTAAACGTGAATTGTATATGCTGCCTCTGTTCTAGTTATTTGCGCACTATTTTTCGATCATGCCATTTCTTGGTTTTTTCTTTGTATAGTCTGGCATTTTCATAAGCCTGTAGGTGAAATTCCTCCAATTCGTTGAGTTGATGGAGTCATTTTTCTTCTGCTGCTTGTGGATCAAGATTTAACTTCTTCAGTGCCCAGTACGCTTTGTGTTCAAGCTCTACTAGCAGATGGCATGCTTTCCCAAACACCATTCGATATGGGGACATACCAATGGGTGTCTTGTAAGCTGTCCGATAGGCCCATAATGCGTCATCCATTTTTGTAGACCAGTCCCTCATTGTTGATCCAACGGTTCTTTCCAAGATTCTTTTGATCTCACTGTTTGAAACTTCAACATGCCCATTTGACTGCGGATAGTAGGCAGTGGCAACTTTATGAGTAACTTCGTATTTTGATATGAGTGCATCGAAGTATCTGTTGCAGAAATATGTGCCACCATCACTGATAATTGCATGAGGTGTTCTGAAGCCAGTGAAAATATTCTTTTTAAGGAATTTTATCACCACTTTTGAATCATTTGATGGAAGTGCTATTGCTTCAATCCATTTGAAAACGTAGTCTATTGCAATTAGTATGTACATGTTTCCGAATGATGGAACAAAGGGTCCCATAAAATCAATCCCACATACATTAAATACCTCAATTTCTAGAATATTTTGCAGAGGTTCTTCATTTCTCTTTGAAATATTTCCCGTTCTCTGGCACCTGTCACATTGAAGAGCAAATAAGTAAGCATATTTAAAAATAGTGGGCCATAACAAACCTGATTGTAGGACTTTGGCTGCAGTTTTATTTCCGCTGAAGTTTCCGCCGTATAGTGATGAATGACAATGCTGCAAAACACTATTGACCTCCTTCTGTGGAACACAATGTCTCAGTAATTGATCAGCACAACGTTTTAATAGGTATGGCTCATCCTAGACATAATGCTTGACTTCCTTGAAGAATTTCTTTCGTTGTTGATGTGTCCATTCCAACGGCCATTTTCCAAATACTATATAGTTTACATAGTCAGCATACCAAGGGACATCCTGTTGTTTCATGGAAAACAACTGTTCATCTAGAAAGGTTTCTTTGATTATCAGTTCATTGCAAGCTATTTCTCCATTCTCGAGCCTTGGTAAGTGATTTGCCACTTAGTTTTCTGTCCTTTTCCCATCTCGGATCTCCACGTCAAATTCTTACAGCAGAAGCACCCAACAGATCAGTCTAGGTTTGGCATCTTTTTTCGGGATTAGGTATTTGATTGCTGAATGATCTGTGTAGACCACCACTTTGGGACCCAGTAGATAAGAGTGGAATTTATCAAAAGCAAACACAACTGCAAGCAACTCCTTTTCAGTTCATTCAGAGTTTTACTGGAGTAGTAAATGGTATGGAAAATTTTTGCTTTGCGTTGTCCCAAAACTGCATCTACAGTAAAATCACTAGCATCGCACATCACCTCAAATGGAAGATTCTAGTTTGATGCTACTATGATGGGGGCAAAGACTAGCTTCTGTTTCAAGATTTCAAAAGCTTCGTGGCATTCTTTGGTGAAATTGAAAAACACATCTTTCTCCAGAAGGTTGCACAGAGGTTTAGCAATCTTGGAGAAGTAATTGATGAATCTCCTATAAAAGCCTGCATGTCCGAGAAAATTCTGAATACCTTTGACAATTGTTGGTGGAGGTAGTTTTTCTATTGTCTCAATCTTTGCTTTGTCTACCTCAATCCCCTTTTGTGAGATCTGATGTCTAAGCTCAATGCCTTCATACACCATGAAGTGATATTTTTCCCAGTTGAGTACCAGGTTGGTATCTTCACACCTTTGTAATAAATTTTCCAGATTTTACAAGTAGTGGTCGAAAGAGTCTCCAAACACATAGAAATCATCCATGAAAACTTCCATACTTTGTTCCATTATGTCTGAGAAGATGGCCATCATGCATCGTTGAAATGTGGCAGGAGCATTACATAGTCCAAATGGCATTCTGCGGAAAGCAAAAGTACCATATGGACATGTAAAAATAGTTTTCTCTTGATCTTTTGCGGCGATGGCATATGGTCAATGAATGGTAACGGGAAATGATCTTTCCTTGTTGCTTTGTTCAGCTTCCTGTAGTCCATACATACTCTCCATCTAGTCACCGTTCTTGTTAGAATAAGCTCGTTCTTTTCATTTATGACTATAGTAATTCCTCATTTCTTTAGCACACTACATAGGACTCACCCACGTGCTGTCAGAGATGGGGCAGCTAATACCGGCATCCAACCATTTGATAATTTCTTTCTTCATGACCTCCTTCATGATTAGACTTAGTCTTCGTTGATGCTTCACTATGGCTTTGTACTCGTCATTCATTAGAATTTTGTGCATGCAAAATGATGGACTAATGCGTCGAATGTCTGCTATAGTCCAGCCAATTGCTTTCTTGTGTTCTCGTAACACTTTCATCAATTTTTCTTCATGCTCCAATGTTAGCGATGAATAAATAATCACAAATAAATCAAAAGAGTTTCCTAAGAATGCTTACCTAAGATGGCTTGGAAGTAGCTTCAGTTCCAGCTGTGGTGGTTCTTCAATCGAGGGCTTGATTCGTTCCTTTTTCGGTAGTTCCAAACTTTCTACCTGTGGTGTCAATTTAAAGTGAAATGGTCTATCAAGATAGTTGATACATTCCAAAATTTCATCATCTAGCTCATTGTCAGTTATGTTGGTGATGCAAGCTTTAAGTTTATCTGTGGGATGTGGCATTGTATCAATATCCTGGATGATAATATCTACAACATCAATTCTGAAACATTCCTTTTCCTTTTCATCACTCGGGAATTTCATGGCTTTGAAAACATTAAAGGTAACTTCTTGGTCCTGCACTTTCATGGCTAGTTCTCTTTTTTACACATCAATAACAGTTCGACCTGTAGTCAAGAATGGTCTCCCGAGGATGATAGGTATATATTTGTCTTCCTCTATGTCAAGGGTAATAAAATCTGCTGGGAGAATGAGTTTGTCGACTTTGACCAGAACATCTTCAACTACACCTCTCGGAAATACGAGCGTTCTATCAGCAAGTTGCAGAGAGACTGAGGTGGGTATTACTTCTCCAATCAGTAGTTTCTTGTAAATCGAAAAAGGCTTCAAATTAACACTAGCACCTAAATCACACAAAGCTTTACCGACATAATTTTATTCTATGGTGCATGGGACCGTGAAACTGCCAAGATCTTTCAACTTTGGGAGAAGTTTCCTCTGAATGACGACGCTGCATTCTTCTATCAATGCTACTTTCTCGTAATATCCCAATCTCCGCTTTCGTGAAAGAATGTCTTTCATAAATTTGACATAGCTGGGCATTGTTAGGGTTGGTGCTCGGAGCCAATCCGGATCGTATTTATGTCTGATTCATGAATACGAGCAATGCCATTTTCCATAATATTACTAATTTAATGGTAGCACCCTTGTCTTTTATACACTTATTTGATCTGATTACGATTAGATCGAAACTGAATCTGGTTCAGTGATACGTGTATATTAGAAAAGACCCTATGATTTACAGTATAGTGCGTTGTTACAATGTATTTTTTAATTGACATTGGGAACCGCACTATTAGTTGTATATCCTTAAATAAAGTTCCTCCTCAAGATTTACTAGTACATGTCGAATATCGTGACTTGGTCTGATGGTTTATCCCAGTGAACCATGAGTCTCGGGAGACTCGTATAGACATGTAGGTGTTTATTTGATAAGACATTGAATGACTCACTGAAGGTTTCCTAATAGATGGTACACCAACGTCAATAGGAACCTTCTCGAGTTGAACGAGCATAGTGGTCCTTCGACTTGAGATACCACTGTGGATATATGAGCTATCCTCCACACTTTGATGGCAATCACATAAACTATTTAGTCATGATCAGAACTCCTCTTGTTCGTTGGGTATAGACTGATGCTCATGATATCTTGTGCGTATCAAGATAGGATCCGTCAGTCCTGTGTACATGGCATATGTATCCAGCACGTGTTTACGATCTAGTAAATCCATGGTCGTAGTATAACTTCGAAAACCAGTTCCGATTGTTATTTAGAGATCATAAATTGAAAGTCGACTGTATTATACCGAACAGATTTGACATTCTGATCTATATCCCAAGTATAATACAGATGGCCTGTGATGGAGGGATTATACATATGCTATGACCTCGGCTTGCATAGTTTAGCGAGATTATCCATGGTCGTCATAATCCATGAGTGGGTGGATTATGAACACGAAATTGGATTTCATGACGGATAGACCTAAGCTTAGAGAGTCCCACAATATGAAGTGTACTCGTTGAGCACTTGGGCAACTCGATATGCATAATACAGATTATTCATAATATTTCACCAGATTAAGTGAGTTAATTCAGATCGTTTAATCGGCTAAACGATGACACATGCATTATGGGATTTTGTCCACTAATAATTATTGTGTATTTATAGTTGATACATAATACGATTTGATACACATTAATTATTCGTCAAAATGAGATTTTGACACATGCCATAAATATGTGTATTTGTTATTTATTGTAAATAAAATACATATATAATAATAATTACATTAATTAATTATTTGGATATTTAATTGTTAAATATTTGAATTATTAATTAATAAACTTTTCCATAAAAGTTATGGAATGTGTTTAATTATTATTGGTACATTTGGCTTGCGTTAATATATGCTTTATGTGTATTAATTTGATTGGATTACATAAGGCTTATATCGATTTTAATTTGAAATGACAAAAATGCCCCCAATTATGCCAAACTCGGTCATGAGCCTTATCTTTTAAGGTTGAAAAATTTGTTCTCTCTTTCATGGATGATGATGGCCGAATACCTCCATTAGTAAAGCTTTCAATTTTGGTTTGAAGAAACCATGAAGAAACAAAGGAAAATTCAAGATAAAAAGCTTAGGAATTGGCAAATTAGAGGTAATACTCAATATCCTTAAGCTTGAAAGTTCATTTAATTTTCTTGATTATCTAGGTGGATTCTAGGGTTTCCTTTTGTCTTAGAATTTGGGGCTTTATTGATTGGAGGATGGAATGGAATGTGTGAAGTGTATTTGAAAGTAATTAATGTAATTAGTTTCCAAATTTATCAATTGTTGATGAGTTTCTATTATAGAGTGTTGTGACCACTCTTATGGCACCTAGAATTATTCTTGGGTTGTTTATATTTGATGACTTTAATTGGTGTTAGATTAATTTGATTAATCTCTGAAAAATTGAATTTAAAGCATGTAAATTAGTGATTTCGGTTTTCTGGATCAGATTTGGTTAAAATAGAAATTATGGGATGTTTTGATGTCTTATGAATGTAATGGATGTGTTTTGGGAGTTGGAACAATTTCCGGAAAATATTTCGGAGTTGAAATAAGCGAAAACGGCCAAAAACTACGTTACCGGGTGGATTTTGAGCCAACCGGGTGATGGCTGTCCAAACAGTGAATTCATCACTGTTCGGGCAGGCCATGAACTGCCCCGACACTATTGGAGCTGACTTGGGTAATTTCCATAAGTGTCAGGTAGTAGGTTCAGTCAAAAATGTGTTTTGCGTCATTTTGCGGAAAATCGATTTTCGTAAGAGTTTCGTGAAGTTTCAACCATGTTTATATTAATATTTGATATTAAATAAATAGGTTTAGGTGAAATATGAATAAATTATTCATATTAGATATTGAATAATTTATTTGGTATTTTGAAAAAGTTTTAAAATACGATTTCGCCTGACCTGTGCTTCCGCTACGCCCCATCGCCCAAATCCCCAACAGGCATTTGTTCTAACTCTTCTACAAATGTAATGTTGATATGCAGCTTTTTGAAGACCTCCAAGAATTAAGCAAACTTCTTGTCCAGTTTTTTTTTCTGGAGATGTTGTGGAAAATGTGGAGGTGGTGTGAATCTTTCTCGATCATTTTCTTTTTTTTTTTTCCTCCATCCATGGAACTACTTTGCTGTTTTCTTTTGGTACTTCTTTAGCAGTTGCTTTGATTCCAACATCTTTGTTGATTTCAGTACTGCTTTTTAAAATGATGGCATGACATTACTCCTTCCTCATATTCCTTGGATTTGATTCTGTGTTGCTAGGAAGGGTACCTTACGGTCTGTAACTCTGAGCATTGGCCAGTTGTCCCATTTGATTATCTAGTGCTTTAATAGAAGTTGAATGGCTTTGATTCAATGCTACTTGATTTTAAATCAAGCTACTAAAGTGTCGTATTTTGCTTCTTGCTTTTTCAACTGGGCCAGCACTTCTGTTATTCCTGGTTCTTTTTCATGCTCCTAACCATTATTTTGCTTCTAGAATCTAGGTGGTGGATTGTTCATTTGCCCTGAATTGTTGCTCCATGCGAAATTGGGATGAATCCTCCATCATGGGTTGTAGGTGTTGGAATATGGATTGTTCCACTGTTTGTTGAATTGTGGACATAATTCATCGTCTCATCATGTTGGTTTGTCTCTGGTGTTCCTCCATATGGTGAACTTATGGATCCGGCATTACCTTGCATGCTGAGAGTTTCCATGAATTTGCATATCTGATCCAACTTAGCATTCAGTGCCGTGTTGGTTTCAACTTCATAAATTCCAGCAATTCTTTGGATCACGCTCATTTCTGTTGGCCATAGATAATTGTTGTTGGCCATTTCTTAATTAAGTCTCAGGCCCGATCTTCACATTTTGCCATTAAATCTCCTCCAGCAGTAGCATCTATTGTGGTTCTCATTATTCCATAAAGTCCATTATAGAAGGTTTGGACTTGTAGCCACTTTAAAATCTCATGATGGGGATATTTCCAGAGCAATTCCTTGTACATTTCCCAAGCTTCGCAGAGGGATTCTGATGAGGCCTAGGATGCAGCCCATGATGGACGGACCGCCACAGTACAAGTTCCAGAAGGTCCAATCACGAGGTCTCGAGCTAAGAAGATCCAGGAAGCTATGCATGGATTCATACAAAAGATGATAACTGAATATTCTCGTACTTCTACTTCATTGAGTATGGGCTTGACGCTGGACGAACCCAAGTTGGTGAATCTTATTCCGACCGCGGAGCAACGAGTTACTTAGGCCTATTCTATTATAGTTATTTGGCATTTTTTATTCATTTATTTAGTGCTTGACATTTGTTTTATTTCGGCCCGTTATTTTCATTTGACTATTTTCTTTAGATTATTATTTTTATGTTTGGGAATTAGGTTAAGCGTGCAAGGGTTTGCACGTGGGGATAACTTAGCTTAGTTTTAGGATACACGCCTGTTGGTGTGTGGGTAGTTTCGTTTTATCCTTGTGGGTTAGGGTTTTGGTTGCAGCCTCTTTATAAAAGGCTAACTCTTTGGTTATGTTTCACAACTCTCTTTCAATAAAATTATTTTATCAATTCGTGAGTATTGAGTTCCTCAATTTGTTCTCACTGGTTTTGGCTTATCAAATGACTGTTAACCCTTTGTGGCGCCCCTATTAGCACTCTAGGTTTCTGTTGCTTGTTCTTCAAAGGTTTAGAGTTTCTTATCTGAACTGTCTTGGTTTTTCTTGGGAATGATTTCAATCTTGTGTGGGTTTGCCTGGCTCCGTTCCAGGCAGGTTCTCATCAGTTGGTATCAGGAGCAAAGGTTCCAAGGTCAGTTCACATATCTGTTTTAATTTTTTTTATTTCGTTTATTATATTATCGCGTGTGTTTCTTTCCTGTGTTTGTTTCCTGCGATTTATTTTGTTATCTTATATCACCCTTGTTTCTTCTATTACATGTGTTGTTTTGTATCTGTTTTGCATTTTTTTTGCATCCATTTGCATCTGTTTTGCATCTGTTTTGCGTCTGTTTGCATTTGTTTTGCGTCTGATTGGTCTCTGCATTGTGGGTATTTTTTTTTTCTGATTGTGTCTTTCCCTTAAACTGTATTTGTGCGTTTTACGTAACCTAGGGTTCTAAAACCCCAAACTCCTTGCGGTAGTAGGTAAAACTTGGTGAGATTTTGTAAACAATCGAAATCAGGTCAAATCCACAACACCAAACGTTTTAGAAGGTCTGCGGGACGCGATTAAAAAAAGAGTAAAAAATTTTAAATTTGTGCCTACGTGCAATTGTTTTTCCTAGCAGTTGTATTGTCAAGACGAGGTGATTGAGATAGTTGACTTGTACGTGTTTAAAAATTCCAAATTTCGAGTGTAATCGCTTACCTACTGTCTTATTTGCCGCAATCACTAGTGTCTTTGTCTTTCTTTCTTTCATTACATTTCACTAGCCTTTTCTTTATCAATCCTCGTAAAATGTGTCCGCATCTTGTTTTCCTTCCGTTTGTGTCTACCTCTCTGTTGTACTTGTGATTGAGCTGAACAGTGCTACTTGGGACAACATTAAGGGTTTGTTCTTTCCTGCAAGTTCAAATCCTTTAAGAACTCATCCGAGGATAAGAGTGGTAAAAGCCAAGAGAGGGTGAGCTTAGTTTCGGGTAAAAGCCATTTGAGTGACAAACACGAGAGAATTGGAATTGAGAGGATTTTGTCTTTCTCTTTATTTTAGTTGTTCTTTATTTTATTTTATTACTAACATTTGTTGCAACTTAAAAAAAAAAAAAAAAAAAAAAACATGTCCAGAGAAGGCGCAGCTCGAAGTCAAAGTGCCAATTCCCCACAGGAGCCCCAATTGCGGAATGTGGCGAATACAATGACAGCACTTCAACATGAGTTTGTGCGAGTATTAGAATTGATAATGGATGTTCGAGATGAGGTACAAGCGATGAGACACAATACTCCACAGAGAAATAGGCCAACACGGACGACTGGAGCTAATGAGGCAGGGCACGTACCCCCCAGGACTGATGGGCGGCGTACTGTACCCCTGGACGAAATGGAGGCTGAGAATGAGTTTGATTATGATGAGGAGTTTGATAGAGTATCAGAGGTAGAGATGGGTGATTTTCGGCCTAGAAGAGGTGGGACTGAAAGACCGTACATGATGAATCATGAGAATGAGGAAGATGGTGATTTTGGTAAAATCAAGATGACAATCCCTCCTTTCCAAGGAAAGAGTGACCCCAAAGCTTATCTAGAGTGGGAACGTAAGCTAGAGGTTCTTTTTGACTGTCATAATTATTCCGAGCTTAAGAAGGTTAAGTTGGCGGTTTTTGAATTTACTGATTATGCACTTGTCTGGTGGGATCAAATGATGATCAACATTCGGACGCATAGGGAGCTCCCGATCACTACATAGGCAGAATTGAAAACAGTTATAAGGAAGCGGTTTCTACCAAATCATTACTACTGAGATCTGTATCATAACCTTCAGAATCTTACACAGGGGCTTCGGATTGTCGAAGACTACCATAAGGAGATGGAAATTGTAATGATTCGCGCCAATATTGAGGAGGACCGAGAGCGACTATGGCCCGATTTCTAAGTGGGTTGAATGGGGAGATTGCGAATGTAGTGGAACTGCAACATTACATGGAATTAGAGGACATGGTACATATGGCAATGAAAGTGGACGCCAACTCAAGCGAAAAACTGCATTCAGGGGAAATTCGGGTCCAACCAATACATGGAAGCCGAAATAGGGAGATAATGACATAGATGGCACCACATCTAGGTTTAGATCAGAGGCCCCAAAGCCAATGGAGGATACCACCACCAAGCCTAAACCAAAATTCGAGACCACACCAAATAGGAGTCGTGACCTTAAATGTTTCAAATGTTTGGGGAGTGGCCATATAGCATCACAGTGCCCTAACAGAAGAACCATATATATGGGGGGTGATGGTGAGGTAATTTCAGATGGTGAGGATTTCGTGGAGGAGGCGCCCGAGTTGGAGGTCGCCACTGATGAATAAGGGGTTTAATATGCAGCAAAATGGGAGTTCTCTGTGACCCGCCGTGCTTTAAATACCTAGGCAAAGGTTAAGGATGATATGGTACAACAGCGAGAGAACATATTCCATACTAGATGTCTGGTTCAGAACAAGGTATGCAGTATGATTATTGACAGGGGGCAGTTGCACTAATGTGGCTAGTACAATACTTGTTGATAAGCTGAGTTTGACTTTACTTAAATACCCTAAGCCATATCATTTGCAGTGGTTGAATAACAGTGGCGAGGTTAAAGTTAATAAACAGGTCTTGGTTACTTTCACTATTGGTAAATACAAGGATGAGGTGTTGTGTGATGTAGTCCCAATGGAAGCTGGACATCTGTTATTAGGGCGTCCTTGGCAGTTTGATAGGAGAGTGATGCATGATGGGTTTCGTAACAGATATTGTTTTGAGAAAGATGGAAGAAAGGTTACACTTGTTCCGTTGTCGCCACGGGAAGTCTTTGAAGATCAAATGAAGCTACAGGTTTCCAAAGTACAAACATCTGCGGGCGAGATCGAGGATGAGAGTCGAGGGGATAAGGTTAACAGTTCCGGGGGAGTGAGCGAGAGAAACAGTGAGCGTGCACAAAACTAATGAGAGTGTGGGTAGAATGAAAAATAGTTTCTTTGCTAAAGAGGAAGAATTGAGGAGAGAGTATGCCAGGAATAAAGTGATGATCCTCATCCTGTATAGAGAAACTTTTCTAAGTTCTTATGACACTAACCCTAGCATTGTTTTGCCTAGTGTATTTACTTCTTTATTGCAGGATTATGGTGATGTGTTTGCGGAAGAGATCCCTCATGGTTTACCACCAATTTTTGGTATTGAGCATCAGATCGATTTCATCCCAGGGGCGGTCATTCCTAATCGACCAGTTTACCGCAGCAACCCTGAGGAAACTAAGGAGCTCCAAAAGCAATTGGAGGAGTTGATGAGCAAAGGGTATGTACGAGAGAGCATGAGTCCGTGCACAGTTCCAGTCCTGTTAGTCCCAAAGAAAGATGGTACATGGAGAATGTACGTGGATTGTCGAGTAGTCAACAATATCATTGTAAAGTATCTCCACTCTATCCCTAGATTAGATGATATGTTGGATGAATTATATGGCTCTTGTATTTTTTCAAAAATTGACTTTAAAATTGGGTATCATCAAATTAGGATACGGGAATGGAATGAATGGAAGACTGCCTTTAAAACAAAATATGGGTTATATGAGTGGCTTGTGATGCCATTTGGGCTTACAAATGCCCCCAGCACCTTTATGCGTCTAATGAATCATGTTTTGCATGCCTTTTTGGGTAAATTTTTAGTAGTATATTTTGATGATATTTTAGTGTACAGCACGAATTTAGAAGAGCATGTCGGACATGTGCGAGCTGTGTTTGATGTTTTGAGGAAAGAATTATTGTATGCTAATCTTAAAAAATGTGATTTTTGCATGGAAAAAGTGATATTTCTAGGGTATGTCATTAGTGCTCAATGCATTGAGGTTGATGAAAACAAGGTCAAGGCCATTTGTAAGTGGCCTACACTTAAGAGCATCACTGAGGTTAGGAGTTTCCATGGACTAGCCAGTTTCTATAGGAGGTTTGTAAAAGACTTTAGCACTATCGCTGCGCCACTTACTGAAGTCGTAAAGAAAAATGCTGGTTTCCATTGGAGGGAGGAACAAGAGAATGCCTTTAAACTTCTTAAAGATCGATTATGTTCTACTCATGTTTTAGCCTTACATAACTTTAACCAAACTTTCGAGATTGAGTGTGATGCTTCAGGTGTCGGTATTAGGGCAGTACTTATGCAGGAACGACGTCCCATAGCTTTCTTCAATGAAAAACTCAACGGTGCAGCACTGCGTTACCCAACCTACGACAAAGAGTTTTATGCCCTAGTCAGAGCGCTGGAAACTTGGCATCATTACCTCTGGCCAAAAGAGTTCGTGATTCACACTGACCATGAATCTCTACGGCATATCAAGGGTCAAGGGAAACTTAACAAACGGCATGCAAAATGGATGGAGTTCGTGGAGACCTTCCCATATGTCATTCGATATAAGCAAGGTAAGGAGAATGTGGTTGCTGATGCACTTTCACGCAGGTATGTTTTACTTACATCCTTGAGTTCTAAGTTTCTTAGTTTTGACTTTATCAAAGATTTGTATACAAGTGATCATGACTTCTTTGAGATCTATATTGCATGTGACAAAGGTACTTATGGTAAATTTTACAGACAATATGTTTTTTTATTTAAAGAGAATAAATTGTGTGTGCCTAGTTGTTCTATGCGTGAGTTATTGGTCCGTGAAGCACATAGTAGAGGTCTTATGGATCATTTTGGTGTTACGAAAACATTGGATATCTTGCATGAACATTTTTATTGGCCTAAAATGAAGAAGCATGTCATAAACATTTGTACTGGTTGCATTACTTGTAGGAAAGCAAAATCTAAAGTTCAACTACATGGGCTTTATACACCTTTACCTGTTCCTCAGGCACCGTGGGTAGATATTTCCATGGACTTTTTGTTAGGATTGCCTAGATCTAGGAAGGGTCGGGACTCTATTTTTGTTGTAGTTGACCGTTTTAGCAAGATGTCACACTTTATGGCATGTCACAAATCAGATGATGCCACACACATTGCTGACTTATTTTTTGGTGAGGTCGTTCGCTTACATGGTTTACCTCGTAGTATAGTATCAGACATGGATGCGAAGTTTTTAAGTCATTTTTGGAAAATGTTACGGGGTAGGTGTTGGACAATTATGACCCATAGTGTCACTATTTGTACAGATCATGGTGTTGTTGTACAAATTAACTATGTGACAAAGGAGATTGAACTCTTATCATTTGTGATTAGATCACCTAGATGTATAAATGATAGGAGGTCATTGTGATTAGTTCATGGATTGAAAATGATATGAGACAATATCAGTCCACAAAGGATTAATCATTAAATATCCCTAGTCAGAGTATTATCGAGATTGGACATCGAAAATGCGTAAAAGACTAGTATTGCACTTGTGCATGTTATGGGAGCATAACAGCATAGTTCTCATATATTTGGGTATAGGATACTCATGCAAGTGCAGTAGGAGGTTGTGTTTTACCGATGGTACAGGAAACAGCTTCGCTCTAGATAGACCCCTTCGGAATTCCATTGGTAGTATGACTGTGTGTCTATGGAAGTCCGAAATTAGGGTAGGTGTATTTGGTTTTAACCTGAGACTTGCACCGCTAATACTTGCGACAATCGGTATACTTTGGTTTTGGTAGTCCAGGGCTTTAACCAGTTCTGTGTACGCCTCTTCTGGGTATATTGAGAATCGTAGTGTATTGGGTGTGATGTCAAGATGGAAGTATCACTCCAGTCATAGTGGAGATGATGTCACGTAGGATACAGTATTAGTACTCTTAAGTGCTGCAGCCATCGAGATATTATGAATAGGTCATGTATATCCGATTATAGAGACTAGTTACCAGACATCCGACATGTGCTTCATACGGGGCAGACACAATTCCAGCCCCAGGCCTAGCACGTGACATTCGATACTGGATCGAGATACACAATACTACATATACTACGCCTGATATAGATCGCTTATTCCTGTAAGCATGTTTCTGGGGAATTGGGTAGGCATGGCGCTTTGCTAGAAGCCAACCTTGTCTTGTAAATCGGTAAAAACGTAGTACTAGGTACGTACGTATTCGGATAGTCCGATAACCGTATTTACTGCCAACATATCCGGGGATCTCATAGGTCACTTCCCGAAGATTCACCGTTGATTTATGACTCGCACTTTATTAATATGAGATTAATTAGATGAGAGAGAAAATTAATCTGGGATTAATTACGGAAATATTTTATCTAGGATAAAATATTATTTTAAAGAGAGAGAACGATTAATTTGGAATTAATCGATAAATTAATATATTCGATATATTAAACGAAATTAGATTTCGACGCGGAATTGAAATTAGATTTTAATTCGGGCGAACGAGTTAATTTAGAATTAATTCGTTAGCGATGTGAATAGTGATTTTGCTAGGCATAATTATTTAATTACGACGCAACGGAAAAATTCGTTAATTCAGAATTAGCGAATTCGAGCCCGGGAGTGTTTGCGGAACCATTCGCATTTAGAATCGAAGTGGGACCCGCAAGTCACATCACGCGTCACATCAATCACTTTAGTGATAGACATCAACTCACCTTTTTGGTGAGTGACATGTTGTCATTATTCATGATGTTGGTTGGTGTGGGCATTTAATGCCATTTTGGAGCCAAAAATTTTGGTTGACTTTTTGAAAGCTTTTACCAAAATTTTGGTAGAGATTTTTGGTATATGTTTATTAGGTTTTTTTAAAACCAAAATACACAACACTTTTCCATCTCTCTCTCTCCCTCAAATTCGGCCAAGAGGGCCATTTCTTCTTTCTCTCCCAATTCGGCCAAGGGCCATTTTTCTTCATGATCTTGGCTTGGCCGAGAGACATAATGAAGAAATCATTGTGCTAGCACACCAAAAGGGTTATACAAGGTGATAGGGAAACCTACTTGTGAGCTTGGAATCACCATTGATAAAGCTTGGAGCTTGAAGATGAACATGGAGGACAATTTCTTGCTTGGCCGAGAGCTTCACAATGAGGAGCACAAAATTTTTGTTCTTCGATGCATCCAATCCGTTCATTGTGAGTATGATTCTGCCATTCTCCTTTGTGTATTCACATGTGTTTCATTGCTTATAAATGATCCTTGGGACTTAATAGAAACCCAACAATGGTATCAAAGACATTTTGAGCATGAAATGAATTTAGGGTAAAATTGGGTAAAATTGATTTGAGCATGTTTTGATGAAATTGATTGTTGATATATGCTTGAATGATGATAACATGGTGTTATGCATTGTCAATTTGATGAATTTTGAATTGGACAAATTTTCCCCAAATACATTAGCTTGGCCGAATGTATGTTAATGCCCTAAGTCTTGGAATTTTTTGATTTTGATCATTGGATGAGTTGAAATTGATTGGGTAATGTTGATTGTGGATTCAATTGGATTGGAATCGGAATCGGACTACTAAAACCCTAAATAGCCGAGACATAAAGCATGGAAAATGAGTTGATTTTGATTAAAATGTGTTGGACATGTTTTGATTATAATGAGCATAATTAATTAGGCTAATTGATGTTTTGGAAATGTTAATTTGGGTAATTAATTATGACTTTACACTTTGGTTAATTAAGTTATAAAAATTTGGAATTTGGTAATTTAATTAATTGGGCCTATTTTAGAAATTGGGCTTGAATTGTTGGATTTGGGCCTTATGGACTTGGTTGGGCCAAGTAGGTTTGGACCAAATGGATTGGATCCATATTGGGCCTAAACCACTCCATAAAGTTCAAATTTGACATATTGGGCCTTTAAAGTTTAATTGGGCCTAATGGGCCAAAATTGATTTATAGGCTTATGGGGTGATTCCTTGATTGGGATTTGGTTGCCGAAGCCCACGCCTTAAGAAATTAATTGAAAGCCCATTAGACTTTTATTAGACGACATTGGATGTTTATCGGGCTTTGAGACCCGTTAAGATTAGATTTGGAATCTAAGTCGCAAAGGTTCATTAATAAAGTGTGAATATTTAATTTGGAATTAAATAGTGAATTAGTATTAAATGCATATTAAATTGGATTTAATGTTGTAGTTTAATTTAATTCAAGAATTCGTACTTTGAGTACTTATTGGCAAAATGAGTTTGACTCGCGCAAAATCAAATCGTTGTTTGAACATTGGATGATCATTAATATTTAGATTAATTAATTGGATTAGATTGATTGATAACATGCTTGTGTGAATACATGATTGCGATGCATGAATAATGTATATCGGATGGATATTAGATGGGTGGGGCAATTTTAAAAATTGTTGTAATAAATTTAGAATTTATTAAATTGGACCTGCGTGTCCAGCCTATTACCTTCATACTCTTTGTATTTCTCTTCTCACATATTCCCCTCAATGTAAATGAGGTTTCTTTAGAAGTGTAGTGTAACGGGTAGAAGTAAATACTTGTGCTAGCGGGAGAGAGGAAATTGAGAGATTTGATCTAGGATCAATGTGTTAAGTATCCATCCGCATATCATTATTTTTTTATTTATACGCGCTTTATTATGTATTTAGAATGCATGTTTAAGGGTGTATGATTGATAAGTGTGGTTTATACCCACTTATTATGGCATTCTCAGCTTATTATTTTGTTACAATTCGAGATATTTAATATGATTTATAATTTATTTTATGTTTTATTTATAGGAGCATTAATATATGGATCGGGGAATAATTACACGTGTTTTGGGAAGTTTCGGGAACACAGGATGAGTACGGAGCATTGCCAAATCATCAGGCGCCATGGCGCCAAAGTCACATACACTTTCCAGAGGGATGGGCGCCATGGCGCCCATGAATATCAAGTAAGTGGCGCCATGGCGCCACCTAAACATCAAAGGCGCCATGGCGCCACAATTAAAAAGAAAAAAAAGGCGCCGTGGCGCCTGTTGAAGAAATCAGGAAGGCGCCGCGGCGCCTCAAGTCTACATAATGTCCATACAATTTCCCGAGAGTTCAGCGCCGCGGCGCCCACTTACACAATGATCCGGAAGAAAACCTACACGTTCCAGGATTCACTTTTTAGGGTTTTTATAATCCTAATGCCACCCAAAGACTCCCTGCCTCAACTATAAATATAACATTACATCCAACACTCAAGGGGAGGCTAATACAGAGCACAAAACACAGAACACATATTTTTAGAGATCCAAGGAGAGGATTGAAGAGCGACAAGAGGAGACAAAGGCTGTAATATCCGGAGAGGAAGAGATTCAATTCGGGTTTTATCTTCTTATTTCTTTCTTAGACTCTAATGATTTCCATTAAATTCGTGGCTTGATTATTTATTGTTTTATCTTTTGTCATGAATTTACTCCTTAATTTTGGAGAATGATGTAATTGATGCTTGAACCTTGTATTTTTGTTTATAATTTTGTAATGAAGTTTTATTAATTATTTATATTCTTTTGAGTTTAATGCTTCTTAATTGTTGGCCACAATTGAAGATGATGAATGTTTAGAATCTATCACTCGAGAGAGGGGATTTTGAATAGATCTAGAGAATATAACCTAGGGTTTTATAGAGTTCGAGAGAATCTGTAGTCCTTTGAAGTCGTTAACATAGAATCACAAATCGTAATGAGTTATTAACTATTGGATTTTTATAGAGATATCGAAGTCTATAGTTGATAATATTTTCACTCGGCACTCGAGAGAGGGAGTGGATATTTTAGGATCTTGACTTATAAATAATATAACTGAACAAGGATTAATTGACATAACAAATACATAGGTGACAGCTAGGTGAAATCAGGATCCAGAGTCTCTATCGTATTAGTTCCTCCTATATAATTATTTTTATTTTATATTTATTTATATAATAAATCTTTATTAATTGTTTTCTAAATAAAGTTAGGATTATCAATTGTAGTACTTAGTGCGAGTTAACGCAATCCCTGTGGGTTCGACACTCTTCACTGATTTATACTAAAACTTGACACCGTACACTTGCGGTACGATATAAAAATATCACAACAAGTTTTTGGCGCCGTTGCCGGGGATTGTTTGTTTAATTCACATTAATACTACTACCAAGTAATTTTAGCTTTAATTTAGAATTTTATTTTATTTTTATTTTTTTATTTCCTTTATTTTTGTCTTAAGTTTTATTTTATTTTTGTTATTATTTCTTTTTTTTATTTGATTTGATTTGATTTTATTTTATTTTTGTTTTATTTTTTCTTACGAGGTGAGTTTGAAAAGAACCAATGGCAGATCCTGTTAGTGCACTGATAGCTGAAATATCGTCCTTCACGACTCATCTAGCAGTATTGATAAATCAAATGAGTCAACCGTCTATTGAAGCTGTTTCTACTAATGGAATGTTTTTATCCAACAGAGGAGCAGGATTTGAACAAGTACAGTATGTGAACAATTGGAACTTCAACAACTGTAGAGGCAGTCATATGCTTAATTATTATCATCCGAATTTTTCATATGCTGATATGGAGAACATTTTGCAACCTCCTCATGGCTTCAATTATCCAAAAGTTGAGCAGAAACCTTCCTTAGAAGACCTCATGATCACGTTTGTAGCTACAGCTTCAGAGAGGTTTGAGAAGAATGAGTCAATGCTGGATAATATCGAAACACGAATGGGCAATATAGAGGCAAATATGAAATCTTTAGAAGCAAAAATTGAGTTGCTTGCTTCTTCCCATGGCCAATCAACAGACATGGGATTTTCCGAGTGATACTGAAGTCAACCTCAATGAGCAATGTCAAATTAAACCTGTAGGAGCGGAAAAGAGTTTAAAGACACCTCTCAGGACTTAGGCAGTAAAGAAGATGAAATGATATTCAGGAGGAAACAATAACTGAAGAAGAAAACAAAGGTGAATTGATAATGAGAGGTCAATATGAAGAAATCACCTTCAGTGTTTTCAGAGCCATGCCGAGTCCTCAAGGTGATACCGAATGTCACATGGTAGATACAGTAGAAAAGGGAGTTGAAATCGGACAGGGTGAATCAGTAATTCAACAGCCTATGAGCATAATGCAGCCATGCATAAAGGAAAATTCTTTGCAGCTAAACTCGAAACCACTCCCAAAGGGCCGTAAAAAAGGAAAAGAAAGGCCAGTTCTCACTTAGAGATATTCCTGGAAGATTAAAAAAGAAAACCGAGCCAATTTTGCCGAATTGTAGTCCAGAATTTCCAATTGAGAGAAAATCTACATATCCTGGGGGACCATCTATGGATAAATCACCACAGCCTGCCAAGCTATCTTTTTCATGTCATAAGAACCGGTGGATACCAAAGAAGAAAGTAGATGAGATTATCCGGTTCACTACGTTTAAGCCACCATAACCATTTGGGTGGTTGCGTCTGGCTGTAGACGTTAAACTTAGCGCTAGCGGGGAGGCAACCCTTGCATTTATTTTACAATTATTTTCTTTATTTTTCATTTTTATTTTTATTTTATTGTGTGCTATTTATTAAATTGCATGTTATTTATACAGGTAGCACGAGACACACAAAGCCCGCGCAACCAAATTCTAACCAGCAAGAGTCTGATCAACTCCATGCACGGTAGTGTTGTTCCTCACTCTTGTTCTTTAAATTTTTTCTTACATTGAGGACAATGCAAATTTTAAGTTTGGGGTGTGTGTATGCTGTTTACTTATTATTTAGTTGTTTAAATTTTGTTATTTAGTTATTTAAATTTATTGAGAAAAAAAAAAATTTGTTTTAGTCTTTGATAGTAAAGCATAAATATTGTGATAATATTGTTTGTTTATGGTGAAATTTAGAAATGATAAGTGCCAAATTTACTTTTATCTGAGGCCTTGAATAATTAATGCTCTATGTTAGACTCGTAAGCACTTAAAAAGGTTTTTAGCAGTAAACTTAAGTAGTTGACAAGGGTCAGTTGAAGAAATTGCATGTCGATGAATGACCGTTTGCTTAGATATCTATCTTGATTTGTTAGTGTTATGAAGTATGGTATAGCTAAAAAAAAAGAAAAAGAAAAATGTCTCTAAAGAAAGAAAATAAACCACCTATAACCGATAAGCGTGAAGCTACCCATGGGCGAGTATTAGGACCACCATGAGGAGAAATGCTACCTTAAAGGGTAGGTGAGTTGGAAAAAAAAAAGTGCAAAAATGAGAAAAGAAAAAAGAGACAAGAAAATAAAAGAAAAACCATACCATACCGAACACAAAATAAGGCAATTACAGAGCATAATTGAGATATCTAGGTTGGTTTGACCCATCGATTCTAATTTTTAAACGAAATCATTGAGTTAGCTTACTTAAGATCAAAGCTGTGAATGAACCTTTACAACACCACACCGTGAGTCTAGCTTAGATAATTTATTCAAGAAATTGGATTCGAGTTGCAATTGCGTACTTTGAAGGTTCTCTAATTTCATTTATAAGCTTTCTTTGAGGATATATTTTGCGTAACTATCGAGACTATGTTTTGTTATTTTTATATTTTTGCATGATTGTGTGTGAATGACGTTTGTGGGTGTCGTCGCTGTAAGCCCTCACGAGACTATAACTCGTCCACTAGGGCCGCCTAGGGTTTTAAAGGCTTGTTGCATACGCTAAATGCAATCGTGATCCCTACGAAAGTGGCTTAGTTAATTTAGTAATTCTTAATTATTTATTTGAATTAGTTTTTTTATTTTATCTTTTGCTCGGGACTAGCAAAACCTTAAGTTTGGGGGTATGATAAGTGTGGTTTATACCCACTTATTATGGCATTCTCAGCTTATTATTTTGTTACAATTCGAGATATTTAATATGATTTATAATTTATTTTATGTTTTATTTATAGGAGCATTAATATATGGATCGGGGAATAATTACACGTGTTTTGGGAAGTTTCGGGAACACAGGATGAGTACGGAGCATTGCCAAATCATCAGTCAGGCGCCATGGCGCCAAAGTCACATACACTTTCCAGAGGGATGGGCGCCATGGCGCCCATGAATATCAAGTAAGTGGCGCCATGGCGCCACCTAAACATCAAAGGCGCCATGGCGCCACAAAAAAAATTAAAAGAAAAAAAGGCGCCGTGGCGCCTGTTGAAGAAATCAGGAAGGCGCCGCGGCGCTCAAGTCTACATAATGTCCATACAATTTCCCGAGAGTTCAGCGCCGCGGCGCCCACTTACACAATGATCCGGAAGAAAACCTACACGTTCCAGGATTCACTTTTTAGGGTTTTTAATAATCCTAATGCCACCCAAAGACTCCCTGCCTCAACTATAAATATAACATTACATCCAACACTCAAGGGGAGGCTAATACAGAGCACAAAAAACAGAAACACATATTTTTAGAGATCCAAGGAGAGGATTGAAGAGCGACAAGAGGAGACAAAGGCTGTAATATCGGAGAGGAAGAGATTCAATTCGGGTTTTATCTTCTTATTTCTTTCTTAGACTCTAATGATTTCCATTAAATTCGTGGCTTGATTATATTGTTTTATCTTTTGTCATGAATTTACTCCTTAATTTTGGAGAATGATGAATGTAATTGATGCTTGAACCTTGTATTTTTGTTTATAAATTTTGTAATGAAGTTTTATTAATTATTTATATTCTTTTGAGTTTAATGCTTCTTAATTGTTGGCCACAATTGAAGATGATGAATGTTTAGAATCTATCACTCGAGAGAGGGGATTTTGAATAGATCTAGAGAATATAACCTAGGGTTTTTTATAGAGTTCGAGAGAATCTGTAGTCTTTGAAGTCGTTAACATAGAATCACAAATCGTAATGAGTTATTAACTATTGGATTTTTTTATAGAGATATCGAAGTCTATAGTTGATAATATTTTCACTCGGCACTCGAGAGAGGGAGTGGATATTTTAGGATCTTGACTTATAAATAATATAACTGAACAAGGATTAATTGACATAACAAATACATAGGTGATAGCTAGGTGAAATCAGGATCCAGAGTCTCTATCGTATTAGTTCCTCCTATATAATTATTTTTATTTTATATTTATTTATAATTAAATCTTTATTAATTGTTTTCTAAATAAAGTTAGGATTATCAATTGTAGTACTTAGTGCGAGTTAACGCAATCCCTGTGGGTTCGACACTCTTTCACTGATTTATACTAAAACTTGACACCGTACACTTGCGGTACGATATAAAAATATCACAACAATGATGATGAGACCTTAACAAAGATAATAAATTGGTTGCCAATTTGCACGCGAAAAACCCTCACAAAATATTAAGTGTTTTTCCTTCCATTGAGTGATTCTTACTCAAGATCCAAGACTGGCATTGGCTTGTTGGCCAAAGTCAAGGCCTTTGTCCGTCGAGGATGTGTTTGAATCATGAGAGCTTTGTTCCATATTGGTGTCTTGTCCAAGTCGTGATTTGTTGGCCAAAGTCAAGATCACTTCTTGTCCATCGACATTGATTACGAAGCTTTCCATGGTCAATGGGTTTTGCTTAACTGGGATCATTAAGTTTGTTGTGCCAAAGCCAAAGCTTAATTGATTCAGAGGAAAAAAGGTTAGGGAATATATTGGATATATTGGCATATATAAGATATATGTTTCGGACTTGGATGTCCACCTACTGGATCTAGGAATTGGATGGGATCCAAATGATCTTAGAGATCTACCTAGTTAATTATCATACAATTTTTTGGCTAAAGTCAAGATTGTGTGACATTTAACGGGATCCTAGCCCACTAGGAAACACGGTTTCCCGAGTACTCGACAGAGGGTTAGAGGCTCGCCGAAAAATAGTGGGAGGCAAGTATTAAATTTGCAATATCCGTTTAATTACTTGCCATACGCACTCAATCAAATATCATTCATCAAATAAATTAAAAGTATTAGTTGGACTAATATTTAATGTTGTTTTAAATAAACAGTTTGACTGTATTCAAACTATTTCAATTAATAGTTGATTTTATAATTGGATTATAGTAATCAATATAATTGAATTTAACAAATTAAAAGTATAGTTGATTATATAGTTGGACTATAATAATCATTATATTAAATAGTACATGACATCGTTGATTAAATAGTTGGACTATTACAATCAAGATAAAATTGAAAGATTGGTGTTTAAAACATAATCCTAGGGAAAATGTGTTTAAATGACTTTAATTTTTCAAATTGGGAATAAAATTTCAGGATAATCCTGGAAACTAGTAAGTTACTTTATTTGATAAAATGCCTAAGCCCGGAGTTAAGCAAATAGTAGAGCATGATCTTTGGAAGATTCATGTGATGATAACTTTAGTGCTTAATCCGATAACCTTGCCGCAATGACTCATTAATTTCATCGTCATAGTTAAGGATTAGATCCTTAAAGTATGATATAGAAATTGAAGGATCTTCAAAGATCTATTATTAGAATCTTAGAAGTACATATTGCAATAATAACTCTTGGAGAGTTAATGACTATTCTCAAGGAGTTAAAGTCAAAGATTGCAATAGGCAAGTAGCGCAAGGCGCACCTTACTTCGATATTCTAGAAACTCAAGGCTTGGCCAAAGGCTTCTGGGATGTTGAAATGAGCAAAGGCTAAATCATTATAATCTTCTAGGAAGATAAAGGACATATCCCAAAATATCTGCCTAAATTGTGGCAAACGGGATCGCGGAAGCGTGACTGCCGTTTGGACAAAGCAGACATGAAGGAATTGAAGATGGAGCAAGGCTCTAACTTCAAATATATTTGACATAAATATATATATACTGATGTTCAGAATCTGCTATGAGCAGGATACTGACTTCAGATGAGATTAATCTGTGAATCGGAAACGGGACGAGAGTCGCTGTTTTAACCGCAGATACCTAAGTTTAGGAACTACCCTTCGGGTAAGTACTTAAATTAGGAAACTATTTTAATGTAACTAGTTTGACTAGAAACATTATCTCTATATCGAGTATAACTCGTTGCGAGTGTACCTTTATATTCTAGAACACTAAAGTGTTTTATTTTATAAAGATGATATTGAGATAAATCACATTAGATGTGAATGACAGTATTTATATTTTGAATATAAATAAATCTCAAACATATAACATGACAAACAAGTAGCTCAAACTGATTTGATCAGATGAGACTTATTTGTGGCATTGTTGTCTGGGACACAATCAAACAAGACTCGTATATCCACACTTTTGAAGAGTGGATACTAGGACGGATTTGATTCCATTCAAATGATGTCTACGAATCTAGTTTATTATGCAAGGTGCCTAAAACACATTTACTTGGTAAAAGTGTAAGTGCCACTGATCTGTTAGCCCTCGTTCATAGTGACGTAAGTGGGCCCATATCTAGCTAGGCTAGAGGTGGATATGAATATTTCGTGACCTTAACGGATATGGTATCGCGTTATGGTTATGTGTTTCTTTTGAAACACAAATCGGAAACTTTTAGAGTTTCGACACGAAATGGACAAACAGATCGGCTAAAGTATTATACTGTCACGGTAAGACCGTAATGGAAAATACTTAAGCAATAAGTTTCACAAATACATGAAAGAGTACAGTATTCTTTCAATGAGGACTCCTCCCGGAACATGTCAATTTGACGGTGTGTCCGAACAGAGAAACCAAATTTTGTTGGACATGATAAGGTTAATCATGAGTCGCTCTGAGCTACCATTTTCCTTCAAAGGATAAGCATTAACAGTGCGATACTTATTTAGAATAAGGTTCCATATAAATCTGTTTGACAGATTTCATATTAGATATGAACAGTAAAGAAACCGGGTTTTCTCACTCCTGAAGATTTGGGTATGCTGGGCATATGTTTGGATGATACCAACCAATAACTCAAATTGAATAAGTGCCAATTGTAGGTTATCCTAGGGAAACCATAAGTATGGTACTTAAACAACTCACAAGAGAACAATTTTAATTTTTGCTCGCCATGCAGTTTTTCCTAAGAGAAATACCGATATGCAGTGGTAAGTTGGAGGATAGTAAAACTCGATGAAAAATCGGAGTAATATTGTTCAAGGCACCGAGTCCTTAATGGAACACAAACGGTTCATCAAGGATGAAACTGTACCAGTAATCTTCAAATACACAAGAACCGCGTAGATCGGAGAGAGTCAGAAAACAACCTGAGGTATGTGTTTCTGATCTCACCTCATAAAGATGTCAATCTTTTGGGGAATTCCAACTGACTGCGTATGAGGAAGTGATACAAGGTATCGACTCCCTATTATGGCAAAGTGCCATGAGTCTGAAATGGATTCCATGTAAACCAACTATGTTTGGACACTAGTTGTCGTACCGGAAGGCATTGTGCCTATTGGTACTATATAAGTCTTCAAGGAAGACATACATGGATGGCAACATACCAACGTGCAAAGCTAGGCTTGTAGCGAAAAGGTATCGGTATCAATATTGTGTTGATTACAACGAAATCTTTTACCTGTTGCCAGGTTAAATCCATTTGGATAATGCTTGCTGATGCTGCATGTTTCATTTATGAAATATGGCAGTTGAACGAAAAATCGATTTCCTGAAAAGGAAACCTTTTGGAGGATGTCTACAACATCCTGATGATTTTGTCGTATCAAAACTAGCGAACAAGGTTTGCAGCTTATTCGATCCATGTTTGGATTGAAGTAAGCATTAAGTTCTAGGAATTATCATTTTGATGTAATCATAATGGTTTATGATTTAATTCAAAACGAAATGATTCTTGTGTATATAAGAAGGTTAGTGGGAGCGCACTGACTGTGGCCGTCCTATAAATAATGATAATATATGTCATTTCTTGGAAATGATATTCCCATATTACAATCGGTGAAAGCTTGGCTTTCATGAAAAATTCTCCGTAGAATTCTTGGGAGAAACAACCTTTATTCTAGGAATAAAGATCTACTGGGATAGATTTAAAGTTTTTAAAACTCTCTGAGAACTCGTAAATTGAAAAATGTACGTGACCTGGTGTCTCATACGCTTTGAGCATATGGAGTCACAATCAGACCAATCCAAGTGATAGTCACTTGATTGATGTTAAGAACATCCGTTAGTATCTTAGAGAACTAAGTATGATGTCTTAAACTATGGAGAATGAGAACTTGTAGTGACTGGGATCACTACTGTAAGTTTCCTAACCGATTAAACGACTAAAAGTCACAACAACGGTACTATACAGTTTGAATAACGGAACAGTGAGCTGGAAATCTTCCAAGCAAGATAATGTTCTTGAATAAACAACAAATACGGGTTATTACTGCAGCTAAGGCAGCAATAGAAGCCATTTGGGTCGATAATAAATCTAATTATATTAGATATAGTTCTGTTATCAGCTGATCTATGCTCCAGCGCAGGCTAAAGAATTAATGGTCTCATCAACGATCCAGATAAATACTTCGACTAATCATCTGATTCGTTCGGATCAAACATCGTGGCGATGTGATGATCGAATAAATCGCATCAGATGATAATCATGCAAATCCGCTGACGAAAGCCTTTCCTCAGCAGTTTGAGCGAACCGTACATAGTTCGGGTGTAAGACACTCGAGTGACTGGCTATAGGCCAAGTGGGAGATTGTTGGATAGTTATGACCCATAGCGTCACTATTTCTACAGATCATGGTGTTGTTGTACAAATTAACTATGTGACAAAGGAGATTGCACTCTTATCATTTGTGATTAGATCACCTAGATGTATAAATGATATGAGGTCCTTGTGATTAGTTCCTGGATTGAGAATGATATGAGACAGTATCAGTCCACGAAGGATTAATCATTAATATCCCTAGTCAGAGTATTATCGAGATTGGACATCGATAGACCCCTTCGGAATTCCATTGGTAGTATGATTGTGTGTCTATGGAAGTCCGAAATCAGGGTAGGTGTATTTGGTCTTACCTGAGACTTGCACCGCTAATACTTGTGACAATCGGTATACTTTGGTTTTGGTAGTCCAGGGCTTTAACCAGTTCTGTGTACGTCTCTTCTGGGTATATTGAGAATCGTAGTGTATTGGGTGTGATGTCAAGATGGAAGTATCACTCCAGTCATAGTGGAGATGATGTCACGTAGGATACGGTATTAGTACTCTTAAGTGCTACAGCCATCAGGATATTATGACTAGGTCATGTATATCCGATTATAGAAAATAGTTACCGGACATCCGACATGTACTTCGTACGGGGCAGACACAATTCCATCCACAGGCCTAGCACGTGACATTCGATACTGGATCGAGATACGCAATACTACGTATACTACGCCTGATATAGATCGTTTATTCCTGTAAGCATGTTTCTGGAGAATTGGGTAGGCATGGCGCTTTGCTAGAAGCCAACCTTGTCTTGTAAATCGGTAAAAACGTAGTACTAGGTACGTACGTATTCGGATAGTCCGATAACCGTATTTACTGCCAACATATTCGGGAATCTCATGGGTCACTTCCCGAAGATTCATCGATGATGTATGACTCGCACTTTATTAACCTGTGATTAATTAGATGAGAGAGAAAATTAATCTGGGATTAATTGCGGAAATATTTTATCTAGGATAAAATATTATTTAAAGAGAGAGAACAATTAATTTGGAATTAATCGATAAATTAATATATTCGATATATTAAACGAAATTGGATTTCGTCGCGGAATTGAAATTAGATTTTAATTCGGGCGAACAAGTTAATTTAGAATTAATTCGTTAGCGATGTGAATAGTGATTTTGCTATGCATAATTATTTAATTACGATGCAACAGAAAAATTCGTTAATTCAGAATTAGCGAATCCGACCCCGGGAATGTTTGCAGAACCATTCGCATTTAGAATCGAAGTGGGACCCGCAAGTCACATCACGCGTCACGTCAATCACTTTAGTGATAGACATCAACTCAACTTTTTGGTGAGTGACATGCTATCACTATTCATGATGTTGGTTGGTGTGGGCATTTAATGCCATTTTGGAGCCAAAAATTTTGGTTGACTTGAAAGCTTTTACCAAAATTTTGGTAGAGATTTTTGTTATATGTTTATTAGGTTTTTTGAAAACAAAAATACACAACACTTTTCCATCTCTCTCGCTCCCTCAAATTCGGCCAAGAGGGCCATTTCTTCTTTCTCTCCCAATTCGGCCAAGGGCCATTTTTCTTCATGATCTTGGCTTTTACGAGAGACATAATGAAGAAATCATTGTGCTAGCACACCAAAAGGGTTATACAAGGTGATAGGGAAACCTACTTGTGAGCTTGAAATCACCATTGATAAAGCTTGGAGCTTGAAGATGAACATGGAGGACAATTTCTTGCTTGGCCGAGAGCTTCACAAGGAGGAGCACAAAAGTTTTGGTCTTCGATGCATCCAATCCGTTCATTGTGAGTATGATTCCGCCATTCTCCTTTGTGTATTCACATGTGTTTCATTGCTTATAAATGATCATTGGGACTTAATAGAAACCCAACTGTAGGCTGGGAACTAAACTGTTGTTTTCCACCACTTGTCACCCACAGACTGACGGTCAAACTGAAGTCGTTAACAGGACCCTGTCCCAACTATTACGTAATGTCATTTCTAAGAATTTGAAGACATGGGAAGAATTTTTAACTTTCATTGAGTTTGCATATAATCGTAGTATTCATTCCATTACTTCTTATTCTCTTTTTGAAATTGTGTATTAATTTAACCCACTAACACCTCTGGATTTATTGATTTTGCCCGTTGATGAGAAAGTGAGCCTGGATGGTATGCACAAGGCCGACTTGGTCAAGTCCATACATGAGAAAGCAAGAAAACACATTGAGAAGAATAATGAACAATATGCCTCGCATGCCAATAAGGGTAGATGTCGTGTCTCTTTCGAACCCGGTGATTGGGTTTGGGTACACATGTGAAAAGAGCGCTTCCCAAAGAAACGAAAATCCAAACTCCAACCCAGAGGTGATGGCCCGTTTCAGATTCTTGAGAAAATCAATGACAATGCCTACAAAGTGGATTTGCCAGGTGAGTATAATGTTTCTACGTCATTTAATGTTTTCGATCTTTCTTTGTTTGATGCAGATTCGAGGTCGAATCCTTTCAAAGAGAGGGAGAATGATGAGGCCCAGGAGGCAGCCCATGATGGACGGACCGCCATAGTACAAATTCTAGAAGGTCCAATCACGAGGTCTCGAGCTAAGAAAATCTAGGAAGTTATGCATGGATTCATAAAGAAGATGATATCCGACTATTCCCGTACTTCTACTTTATTGAGTATGGGCTTAACGCTGGACGAACCCAAGATGGTGAATCTTATTCCGGCCGCGGAGCAACGAGTTACTTAGGCCTATTCTATTATAGTTATTTGGCATTTGTTATTCATTTATTTAGGGCTTGACATTTGATTTATATCGGCCTGTTATTTTCGTTTGACTATTTTCTTTATATTATTATTTTTATGTTTGGGAATTAGGTTAAGCGTGCAAGGTTTTGCACGTGGGGATAGCTTAGCTTAGTTTTAGGATACACGCCTGTTGGTGTGTGGGTTAGGGTTTTGGTTGCAGTCTCCTTATAAAAGGCTAACTCTTTGGTTATGTTTCACAACTCTATTTCAATAAAATTATTTTATCAATTCGTGAGCATTGAGTTCCTCAATTTGTTCTCACTGGTTTTGGGTTATCAAAGGACTGCTAACCCTTTTGTGGCGCCCTTATTAGCACTCTAGGTTTCTGTTGCTTGTTCTTCAGAGGTTTAGAGTTTCTTATCCGAACTATCTTGGTTTTTCTTGGGAACGATTTCAATCTTGTGTGGGTTTGTCTGGCTCCGTTCCAGGCAGGTTCTCATCATATTCTGAGTCATGTTGCACAAAGGATGTGATGTCATTCTTCAGCTTTGTAGTTTTGGCTGGTGGAAAATACTTTGCAATGAATTTGGTGACTAGAGTGTTCCAAGTTGTGATGGAACCTGCTGGTGGTGAATGTAGCCAAGCGAATGTAGCCAAGCCTTAGCTCTGTCTTTCAAGGAATATGGAAAAACACGCAGTCTCATTGCTTCTTCAACCGCTCGGTTGTAATTGAAAGTGATGTAAGCTTCCAGGAAGTTGCTGATGTGGTCATTAGGATCTTCAGTTGCATTTCCCCAAACTGAACTAACTATTATATCATTTGAATACATGTTTTGATGTCACACGAATTTGCAGATAAGGGAAGAAGTACAATATATGAAATGAAGCCGTCAACCACCAAAATAGTCCTGTCTCGAATAGAAATTGGTGGTGCAACCTTCAAAGGTTCAGGTTCCATATTGATCAGTGCTTCTTGGCATTCTCGCATTTCCCTTCTTAACTGTCTGATGGTTCTTTCAATTTCTGGGTCAAGCGGTCGGATTTCAAAACTTATGGTTCGTCTTATGTAGTGTTTGAGAACCTGAAACACAAGAAAATAAAAATAATAAGTAAAAAGAAATTAGATATAAGTAACATATCTAACCTCAAAACTAATAGTGAATGATAAATAAGTATCTGGTAACGGTGCAAAAAACATGACCGGCGAGATCACACACGTATAATGCAAGCGCACATATCATTCAAGTAGTATAAAATGTATCAATCCCACGATATGACGCCAAATATTTACGAGTATCTAATAGATTGTTTGTTTGATTGGATTTTGGCTACCCTCGCCCGACAAGTATATATCTATTCTGTAAGAAAATCTATTAAGGGGTATCTAATCCTTAAGGGAGATCGTGGGGTATTAAGTCTAAGGTTGAAATCTAAAATTGCTTTGTTAAGTTTATTTTAAGTTTACCACATCAATCTTATTAATGGCTAGTTAACAAGAAGCATTAAGCTTAAGACTTAATAAATAAACCTTTATATTACCCAAGACACAAAATAATCCTTTATAAACCGGGGATATTAGAATTCATCACAACCCCAGATAACAGGTTTAGTTACGATACATATCTAAGGCTAGTAAAAGCTTAAATAAAGTAAGTGACATAAAGTAAAAGCTTGGAAATAAAAAGGTAAATAAAGCAATAAAGAAATTGCTGGGGTTAGAGGATCCACTTTTATTACTTATATTTTAGATATCTCCATTATTATAATATATTAACTTTGCGTGATAATTACCAACCGACCATATAGGCGGTATCCTGATTAAGTCAAATTTATAATTAATTCCAACCGACCATAAAGGCGGTATCCAATTTAGTCAGGTTAAAATCAATTTAATTAAGTCCAATCGACTATAAAGGTGGTATCCCATTATGTCAGGTTTTAAATAGTTTATATATTATAATTAAGGGAAATTAATCTAAATATTAGCAATAAAAGCTTAACCTTTAACCCCAGCAGATGGGAGTTACCTCCTCACACTGAACAGTAAAATAAAGACTGAAAAGTAAATAAAAGAAAGTACTATTGCATAAAATAAAATAAAATAAAATAAATACAGAAAGCCGTAAATAAACAAACAAGATAAATCTTCTTAGTATTCTTAAGGAAATCCCCAGAAGAATGCATGAATTTGCAAATGAAATCGACCTGAATTTATAGGCATCAATAGGTCTCGTGCGTCGCTACGCGTGAAGTGTTGCTCGTCGTGACGCGCTGTCAATTTTCACCACATGGCACGCGACATCCGGAGATGATGACATGTGTTCGCGGCTTCATCGGCAGCTGAATTATTAGTGTCAGCAGCATGGGATGATGAAAATTGTCCGGCACACGTTAGCAAGATTGCTGAGATGTTGACACGTGGCAGGCGCATGTTAGCAAGTGTTGGAGTTTCTACGGTCCCGAGGATCGATTATCAAGCAAGAAACAACATGTGAATACATCAAAGGAAGTCGCGGAATACTCACAATGATCGGTTGAGCGATGCGGTGAAGAAAAAAAAAACTTTTTAAGCCCTTTGAAGCCCCTCCAAGGTCTCAGCAGTGGGCTTTCTTGTTTTCCTCAAATTCGGCCATGGAAGGGTGCATCAAGCTCCAAGCTTTGTTGTATAATTCCATGCACACGGGTGGGTTTCCCTATCACCTTTGTATGTCTCCATTGTGTGCTAGAACTCTTGATTTTTGCCACAAAAATCACTCTTTGCTTCTCCATGACTCACGGCAATGAGCTGAACAGAAGAAGGAAAAATGAAGCCCCTTGGGCGTGAATGGGAGAGAAGAGAGAGATAAGAGAAGTGTGTTGGTTGTCACTAAAAATGGTAATTGATTTTCTAAAATCAAATACACCTTTTTTGCTTTCAAAAAGTCAAGCTAATTAAAGCCACAACCACTTCCATCACTATTCATATCACTCATGACAAGTTGTCAAGTCACTCAAAGTGACTAGACATCACATCAATCAAGTGACAAGTTGTCACATCACTCAAAGTGACTAATGATTTGACATTTGATGTGACTAGCATTTTGACGCTTGATGTGACTTGCGTGCCGCACTCGAATTCGAAATGCGAATGCGCTCGCAAACACTCCCGGGCTCGGGTTCGCTAATTCCAAATTAAAGAATTTTCCGTCGCGACGTAATTAAATAATTATGTCTAGCAAAATCACTATTCACGTCGCTAACGAATTAATTCTAAATTAACTCGTTCGCCCGAATTAAAATATAATTTCAATTCTGCGTCGAAATCCAATTTCGTTTAATATATGAATATATTATTTTAATCGATTAATTCCAAATTAATCGTTCTCTCTCTTTAAATAATATTTTATTCCAGATAAAATATCTCTGTAATTAATCCCAGATTAATTTTCTCTCTCATCTAATTAATCCTAGATTAATAAAGTGCGAGTCATACGTCATCGGTGAATCTTCGGGAAGCGGCCCATGAGATCCCCGGATATGTTGGCAGTAAATT
The DNA here is from genome assembly GCA_019454045.1 of Zanthoxylum bungeanum. Classification (NCBI taxonomy): domain Eukaryota; kingdom Viridiplantae; phylum Streptophyta; class Magnoliopsida; order Sapindales; family Rutaceae; genus Zanthoxylum; species Zanthoxylum bungeanum. The sequence goes on from SKCR01029763.1 coordinate 204,446, forward strand.
CGGTCGTCGGACTATCCGAACACGTAAGTACCTAGTACTACGTTTATACCGATTTACAAGATAAGGTTGGCTTCTAGTAAAGCGTCATGCCTACCCAATTCTCCAGAAATATCCTTACAGGAATAAGTGATCTATATCAGGCATAGTATACGTAGTATCGTGTATGTCGATCCAGTATCAGATGGTCACGTGCAATGCCTGGGGCTGGAATTGTGTCTGCCCCGTACGAAGCACATATCGGATGTCTGGCAACTAGTCTCTATAATCGAATAACTATGACCTAGTCATATTATCCCGATGACTGCAATACATAAGAGTACTAGTTCTGTATCCTACGTGATCATCATCTCCACTATAAATGTAGTGATACTTCCATCTTGACATCACACCCAATACACTACGATTCTCGATATACCCAGAAGAGGCGTACATAGAACCGGTTAAAGCCCTGGACGACCAAAACCAAAGTATATTGATTGTTGCAAGTATTAGCGATGCAAGTCTCAGGTTAAGACCAAATACACCTACCCTGAATTCGGACTTCCATAGACACATAGTTATACTACCAATGGAATTCCGAAGGGGTCTATCTAGAGCGAAGCTGTTTTCCGTACCATCGGTAAAACACAACCTCCTATTACACTTGCATGAGTATCATATACCCAAATATATGAGAACTATGTCGTTATGCTCCAATAACACGCACAAGTGTAATACTAGTCTATTCCGCATTACCGATGTCCAATCTCGATAATACTATGACTATGGATATTTAATGATTAAACCTTTGTGGATTGATACTGTCTCATATCATCTCAATCCAGGAACTAATCATATGGACCTTCTATCATTTATACATCTAGGTGATCTAATCACAAATGATAAAAGAGCAATTTCATTTGTCACATAGTTAATTTGTACAACAACACCGTTGTCTGTACAAATAATGACGCTTTGGGTCATAATTGTCCAACAATCTCCCACTTGGCCTATAGCCAGTCACTCATGTTCCTTACACCTGAACTATGTACGGGTGGCTCAAATTTCTGCTAAGAAACAGCTTTCGTCTGTGGATTTAAAAGGTTATCGTCTGATGCGATTTATTCGATCATCATATCGCCACGATGTATGGTCCGACGAATCAGATGAAAACAGTTTAAAGTATATATCTAGATCGTTGATGAGACCGTTAATTCTTTAGCCTGTGCTGTAGCCTAGATCAGCTGCTAACAGAATTATTTCTAATCTAATTAGATTTATTTTGATCCAAAATGCTACTATTGCTGCGACAGTCGCAGCAAATTTCCGCTTTTATTGTTTATGCGGTAACATTATCTTGCTTGGAAGATTTCCAGCTCACTGTTCCGTTATTCAAACTTTATAGTACCTTTCGTTACGACTTACAATCGTTGTTATCGGTTTGGAAACTTGCAGCAGTGATCCCAGTCACTGGAAGTTCTCCTTCTCCATAATTTAAGACAGCATCCTTAGTTCGTCAAAGATACTAAAGGATGTTCTTAACATCAATCCAGTGACTATCACATGGATTGGTCTAATTGTGACTCCATATGCTCAAAGCATGTGAGACACCAGGTCACGTACATTTTTCAATGTACGTGTTCTCGGAGAGTGCCAACAACTTTTAGATATAATCCAGTAGATCTTTATTCCTAGAATAAAGGTTGTCACTCCCAAGAATTCTATGGTGAATTTTTATGAAAGCCAAGCTTTCACCGATTGTAATATGGGAATATCATTTCCAAGAAATGACATATCATCATTATTAGGACATTCACTGTCAGTGCAATCCCACTAACCCTCTTATATACACAAGAATCATTTTCGTCTTGAATCAAATCATACACCATTATGATTACATCAAAACGATAGTTCCAAGAACCCAATGCTTGCTTCAATCCCTCCATGGATCGAATAACCTGTAAAGCTTGTTTGCTAGTTATTGGTACGACAAAATCGTCAGGATGTAGTAAACATCCTCCAAAAGGTTTTTGTTTAAGGAAAACGATTTTGACGTTCAGCTGTCATATTTCATAAATGAAACACAAATGGATTTACCGTGGCAACAGGTAAAAGGTTTCGTCGTAATCGACACAATGTTGATAACGATACCTTTTCACTACAAGCCTAGCTTAGTACGTTGGTATGTTGCCATCCATGTATGTCTTCCTTGAAGACTCATTAGTACCAACAGACACAATGTCTTACGGTACATCAACTAGTGTCCAAACATAGATGTTATACATTGAATCCATTTCGGACATCATGGCACTTTTCCATAATTGGGAGTCGATACCTTGTATCATTTCCTCATACGTAGTCGGTTTGTCTTCCTCAATAAGATTGACATCTTTATGAGGTGAGATCAGAAACCCATACCCCAGGTTGTTTTCTGACTCTCTTCGACCTACGCGGTTCTTGTGTATTCGAAGATTTTTGGTACAATTTCATCATTGATGAACTGTTTGTGTTCCATTAAGGACTCGGTGCCTAGAACAGTATTACTACGATTTTCATCGAGTTTTACAATCCTCCCACATACCACTGCATATCGGTATTCCTCTCAGGAAACCGTATGGTGAGCAACAATTACATTGTTCTCAAGTGAGTTGTATAAGTACTATACTTTGGTTTCCATAGGATAACCTACAATTAGGCACTTATCCGGTTCTAGTTTGGTATCATCCAAACTTATGCCTAGCATACCCAAATCTTCAGGAGTGAGAAAACCCAGTTTCTTTCTTGCTCATATCTAATATGAATTATGTCTAACATATTTTCATGGAACCTTATTCAAAATAAGTATTTCACTATTAAATGTTTATCCCTTTGAAGGAAAATGGTAGCTCAGAGCGACTCATGATTAACCTTATCATGTCCAACAAAATTCGATTTCTCCATTCGGACACACCGTCAAATTGACGTGTTCCGGGAGGAGTCCTCATTGAAAGAATACTATACTCTTTCAAGTATATTAGAAACTTATTGCTTAAGTATTTTCATCATGGTCTAACCGTGATGGTATTAATACTTTAGCCGATCTGTTTGTCTATTTCGTGTCGAAACTTTAAAAGTTTCCGATTTATGTTTCAAAAGAAACACATAACCATAACGCGATGCCACATTCGTAAGGTCACGAAACATTCATTTCCACCTCTAGCCTAGCTAGATATGGGCCCACTTACGTCACTATGAACAAGGTCTAACAGATCGGTGGCATTTACACTTTTACCAAGTAAAGGTGATTTAGGCACTTTGCCCAATAAACTAGATTCGTAGACATCATTTGAATAGAATCAAATCCGTCCTAGTACCCACTCTTCAAAAGTGTGGATATACGAGTTTTGTTTAATTGTGTCCCAGATAATATTGTCACAAATAAGTCATATCTGATTAAATCAGTTTGAGCTACTTGTTTGTCATGTTATATGTTTGAGATTTGTTTATATTCAAAATATAAATACTGTTATTCACATCTAATGTGTTTATCTCAATATCATCTTTATAAAATAAAACACTTTAGTGTTCTAGAATATAAAGGTATACTCGCAACGAGTTATACTCGATATAGAGATAATGTTTCTAGTCAAACTAGTTACATTATAACTGTTTCCTAATTTAAGTACACACCCGAAGGGTGTTCCTAAACTTAGGTATCTACGGTTAAAACAGCGACTTTCGTCCCGTTTCCGATTCGCAGATTAATCTCATCTGAAGTCAGTATCCTGCTCATAGCAGATTATGCACATCAATGTATATTTATGTACCACTTTTAGTATCTAAAATCCAATTTTAATACTAGTAGTGAACATGTTTATGACAAACATATTTGAAGTCAGAGCCTTGCCCGTCTTTAATTCCTACATGTCTGCCTTGTCCATACGGCAGTCACGCTTCAGTGACCCCGTTTGCCACAGTTTTAGGCAGATATCTTGGGATATGTCATTTATCTTCCTAGAAGATTATAATGATTTTTCCTTTGCCCTATTCAACAACTCAGAAGCCTTCGGCCTAAGCTTGGCCTTCTGGGATATCGAAGTAAGATGCGCCTTGCGCTACTTGCCCTATTGCAAACTTTGGCTTTGGCTCATTGAGTATAGCCATTAACTCTCCAAGAGTTTACTATTGCAATTAATGCTTCTAAGATCTAAGTATAGATCTATGAAGATCCTTCAATTTCATTATCATACTTTAAGGATCTAATCATTAGTTCTGATTAAGAAATTAAGGAATCTATTTGGCAAGCATAATGGATTAAGCACTAAAGTTATCATCACATGAATCTTCCAAAGATCATGCTCTACTATTTGCTTAACTCCGGGCTTAGGCCCAAGAGGTTATTTTATCAAAGAAAGTAACTTCTTAGTTTTCAGGACTATCCTGAAAATTTATTCCCAATTTGAAAATTAAAGTCGTTTAAACACATTTTCACCCAGGATTATGTTTTAAGCACCAATCTTTCAATTTATCTTGATTCTAATAGTCCAACTATTTAATCAACGATTTTAGGTACTATTTGTATATAATGATTACTATAGTCTAACTATATAATCAACTATACTATTAATTTGTTAAATTCAATTATATTGAAACTATAATTCAATTATAAAATCAACTATTTATTAAAATAGTTTGAATACAGTCCAACTGTTTAATTAAAATAATTATTAAATATTAGTCCAACTAACATTTAATTTATTTGACGAATGATTGAAATGAGCGCGTATGGCAAGTATCTAAACGAAATTGAAAATCTAATACTTTACCTTCCACTATTTTTCGGCGAGCCTCTAACCCTCTGTTGAGTACTCGGGAAACCTTGTTTCCTAGTGGGCTAGGATCCCGTTAAATAACACACAATCTTGACTTTGGCCAACAAATTGTATGATACTTAACTAGGTATATCTCTAAGATCAATTGGATCTCATCCAATTCCTAGATCCAGTAGGTGGACATCCAAGTCCGAAACATATATCTTATATGTGCCAATATATCCAATATATTCCCTAACCTTTTTCCTCTGAATCAATTAAGCCTTGGCTTTGGCACAACAAACTTAATGATCCCAGTTAAGCGGAACTCATTGACTTTGGAAAGCTTCGTAATCAATGTCGATGGACAAGAAGTGATCTTGACTTTGGCCAACAAATCACGACTTGGATAAGACACCAATATGGAACAAAGCCTTCATGATTCAAACACATCCGCGACGGACAAAGGTCTTGACTTTGGCCAACAAACCAATGCCAGTCTTGGATCTTGAGTAAGAATCACTCAATGGAAGGAAAAACGCTTAATATTTTGTGAGGGTTTTTCGCGTGAAAATTGGCAACCAATTTATTATCTTTGTTAAGGTCTCATCATCATACACCCTTAAACATGCATTCTAAACACATAATAAGGCGCGTAAGTAAATATAATAATGATATGCGGATGGATACTCAAACACATTGATCCTAGATCAAATCTCTCCATTTCTTCTCTCTCGCTAGCACAAGTATTACTTCTACCCGTTACATAACACTTCTAAAGAAACCTCATTTATATTGAGGGGAATAGGTGAGAAGAGAAATACAAAGAGTAAGGAGGTAATAGACTGGACACGCAGGTCCAATTAATAAATTCCAAATTTATTACAACAATTTCTAAAATTACCCCACCCATCTAATATCCATCCGATATACATTATTCATGCATCGCAACCATGTATTCACACAAGCATGCTATCAATCAATCTAATCCAATTAATTAATCTGATAATTAATGACCATCCAATATTCAAACAACGATTTGATTTTGCACGAGTCCGACTCGTTTTGCGAATAAGTACTCAAAGTACGAATTCTTGAATTAAATTAAACTACAACATTAAATCCAATTTAATATGTATTTAATACTAATCCATTTATTTAATTCCAAATTAAATACTACACTTTATTAACGAACCTTTACGACTTAAATTCCAAATTTAATCGTTACGGGTCTCAAAGCCCGATTAACGTCCAACGTTAATTTAATTAAAGTCCAATGGGCTTTCAATTAATTTCTTAAGGCATGAACTTTTGGTCAACTTGGGTCAAACCCAATAACCAAAGCCCAATCAAGGAATAACCCCATAAGCCTAGAAATCAATTTAGGCCCAATTAAAATATTAAAGGTCCATTAAGTCATAATTGGACTTTATGGATATGGTTTTGGGCCCAATTGGATCCAAATAATTTAGCCTAAACCCATCGTAGTACAACCAAGCCCATTTGAGCCCAATAACAACTTTTAAGCCCAATTTCCAAAATTAGCCCAATTAATTTAATTCCAAAGATTCCAAATTTCTCAATTAAATTAACAAAAGTGTATTACACAATTAATTGCCCAAATAAATATTTCCAAAACACCAATTAGCCTAATTAATTATGCTTATCAACATTAAAACATGTCCAACACATTTTAATAAAAAAAATCAAACCCAATTTCATGCTTTAACTCTCGGCAATTTGGGGATTTTTCAAATCGATTCGGTTTCAATCCAATTAAATCCACAATCAACAATTCCCAATTGATTCCAACTCATCCAATGAATCAAAAATCAAAAAAATCCAAGACATTAGGGCATCATGAGTATTCGGCCAAGCTAACCCATTTGGGGAAAATTGTTCCAAATCAATTTTCATGAAATTGATCCAATCAAACTTCAATTAAACATGATTTAAGCATACTCAATCATCCAATTTCATTAAATCATGCTCAAATACATTTTACCGAATTTTAACCCTAAATCAAGTTTCATGCTTTTAACTCGCTCTGATACCATTGTTGGAGTTTCTACGGTCCCGATGATCGATTATCAAGCAAGAAACAACATGTGAATACATCAAAGGAAGTCGCGGAATACTCATAATGATCGGTTGAGCGATGCGGTGAAGAAAAAAAAATTTTTAAGCCCTTTGAAGCCCCTCCAATGTCTCAGCAGTGGGCTTTCTTGTTGTCCTCAAATTCGGCCATGAAAGGGTGCATCAAGCTCCAAGCTTTGTTGTATAATTCCATGCACACGGGTGGGTTTCCCTATCACCTTTGTATGTCTCCATTGTGTGCTAGCACTCTTGATTTTTGCCACAAAAATCAATCTTTGCTTCTCCATGACTCACGGCAGTGAACTGAACAGAAGAAGGAAAAATGAAGCCCCTTGGGCGTGAATGGGAGAGAAGAGAGAGATAAGAGAAGTGTGTTGGTTGTCACTAAAAATGGTAATTGATTTTCTAAAATCAAATACACCTTTTTTACTTTCAAAAAGTCAAGCTAATTAAAGCCACAACTGTTGGGGTTGGTGCTTAGAGCACCAATCCGGACCGTATTTATGTCTGATTCATGAATACGAACATCCCCTTATTCCATAATATTACTTATTTATGGTTGCACCTCTTGTTCTTATATACGTATTCGATCTGATTACGATTAGATTGAAACTAAATGTGGTTTAGTGATATGTATATATTAGACAAAGGCCCGATAATATATAATGCAGTACACAGTTACAAAGTTAGTTTGTAATTGACATTGGGAAGTGTCACTGCTATATGTATATTATCAAACATAGTTCCTGGTCAAGATTTGCTAACACGGGTCGGTTAGTCAAATCCGTTGAGACCAGTACATGTCGTATATCGTGACTTGGTCCGATGGTTTATCCCAATGAACCATGAGTCTATGGAGACTCGTATAGACGTGTAGGTGTTTATAGTGGATAAACACTGAACGACTCACCGAAGATTCTTAATGGATGGTACACCAACGTCAATAAGAATCTTCTCGGGTTGAGTAGCATAGTGGTCCTTCGACTTGAGACACCACTGTGGATGTATGAGACATCCTCCACACTTAGATGGCAGTCACGTCACCGATCTATTTAGATCAGACCTCCGCCTGATCGTTGGGTGTGGATCGATCCTCAGGATATCCTGTGTGTGTCAAGATAGGATCCGTCAGTTCTGTGTACAGAGCATAGGTAGTCCATATATTATTAGCAGTCTGTTAAATCTGTGGCCACAGTATACATCGGAAGTAAGTTCCGAGTGTTATTTAGAGATTGTTAATAGATACGTCGACGGGATAATACCTATAGAGATTTGACGTTTACATCTATATCTCTGGGATTATCCGGATACCTGTGACAGAGGGATTATACGTATGCAATGACCTCGACCTGTATGATTCAGCTAGTTCATCCGTGATCGTCATAATCTATAGGTGGATAGATTATGGACATGAAATTGGATTTCGTGATGGATATACCTGAATCTAGAGAGTCTCAATAATGAAACATACTCGTAGAGCACTAGAGCAACATTTATGAATAATAATGATTATTTATAAATCGTTTAAAAATCGTTAAACGAAAAATACATGCGAACGGGCCGAACCGTCATTTCCTAATTAATGTGTATTTGTATTTAATATATGATATTATTAAATACACATTAATAAATGGTCAAATAAAGGTATTTGACATATATCATCAATATATGTATTTGAGATATTTAAAGTAAATATAATACATATATTTGATATATTTGTATTTAATTAATTAATTATTTATTTAATTGTTAAATGATTAATATAATTAAATATAAATATATCACCAAATGATAAAGTTAGGAAATGATTGTAAGTGTAATGTTTGACTTTACATTAAAGGAAAAGGTTGTCAAATTGATTTTGACTTCTTAGATATTTGTTCAAAATTGTTTGAAAAATTAAAATATCTTTTTCTTTTATTTCCATTAATTTCGGCCAATACACTTAATATATAAGAGTTATATTTATCTTAGTTGCATTTGTTGACTTAATTAAATATCTAATAAAGTGTTATTATGATATTTATGCAAGTTGACTAAATGTAAAGTGAAATGAAATTGAAATTATTTTTCTTGTATTGGCTTAGCCAATTTCGGCCAAGGCTAAAGTAAAACAAGTATATATTGTTTGTTTTCATTTCATTTCATTTGATAACCTAATACACTTTAAAGAAAAAACCATTAATGGAAGCAAAGGAAGCTTGTGAGAAAGAAAGAAGAAATCAAAGAAAGCTTGGATTTTAGTGAGTTTTTCCAACTTGCTATTAGAAGGAAAATGTTCCTTAGGATCTAGGCTTTAACATATGATGTTCTTAGGTTATTTCTTTCTTTATTCCTTGTGTTTTTGTTGATGGAAGTTTTGATGGAAGTGTTGAGCATGTATAATGAAGAAGTTTGTGACTATTGTAGTTATAAGCTTTCTTTTAAGGTTTTGGAAACCATGTTGCTAATCTAGAGTTGTTGACCCACTCTTAGATGACCTAGATTTGATCTTGAGTTGTTTCATTGTGTTGAGACTTTGATTGGATGGAAGAAAGATGATTAAAGTAATTGATTTAACCAATTTGGTCTAATTTGTCCAATTTGAAGAAATTGAAAAATTAGGGTTCATGACCAATTCCAAATTTGGGGCTTTTCATATATGTTGTGTATTTGGATGTGTATATGATGCATATAAAGTTTCATGTTGATTGATTACATCTTGATGTGTTTTGAAGCATGAAATGACAAAGTGCACAATTTGGCACCCTAATGGTGCATTCGGCCAAGATGAACAATTGGGGATTTTGTTGCTTTGGGTGTTTTGATGTTTTGAACATGCTAAGTTCATCTTAAAATGATTTAGAATCATTCAAAATTGATTAGATCATTTCGAACTAAAATGGACAAAATACCAATGTAAGGGCATTTCGGTAAATTCACTTGAATATGATTCATTTGAATTTTATTTCATAATTTGATTATTGGAATGTTAAATAAATATGTTTATTTAATTAATCCGAGAAAATTTTTTTGAAATCGGAAGATTCGATCTTCCGCCGCTTCCGCTGCGTTACCGGATTCTGCCCCTAAAAACCCCTACAACAACCACTTTCATCACTATTCACATCACTCATGACAAGTTGTCAAGTCACACAAAGTGACTAGACATCACATTAATCAAGTGACAAGTTGTCACATCACTCAAAGTGACTAATGATTTGACGCTTGATGTGACTAGCGTTTTGACGCTTGATGTGACTTGCGTGCCGCACTTGAATTCGAAATGCGAATGCGCTCGCAAATACTCTCGGGCTCGGGTTTGCTAATTCCAAATTAACGAATTTTCCGTTGCGACGTAATTAAATAAATATGCCTAGCAAATCACTTCACGTCGCTAACGAATTAATTCTAAATTAACTCGTTCGCCCGAATTAAAATCTAATTTCAATTCCGCGTCGAAATCCAATTTCGTTTAATATATCGAATATATTATTTTAATCGATTAATTCCAAATTAATCGTTCTCTCTCTTTAAATAATATTTTATCCCAGATAAAATATCTCCGTAATTAATCCCAGATTAATTTTCTCTCATCTAATTAATCCTAGATTAATAAAGTGCGAGTTATACGTCATCGGTGAATCTTCGGGAAGCGACCCATGAGATCCCCATATATATTGGCAGTAAATTCGGTCGTCAGACTATCCGAACACGTAAGTACCTAGTACTACGTTTGCACCGATTTACAAGACAAGGTTGGCTTCTAGCAAAGCGCCATGCCTACCCAATTCTCCAGAAATATCCTTACAGGAATAAGTGATCTATATCAGGCATAGTATATTTAGTATCGTGTATGTCGATCCAGTATCGGATGGTCACGTGCAAGGCCTGGGGCTGGAATTGTGTCTGCCCCGTACGAAGCACATATTGGATGTCTGGCAACTAGTCTCTATAATCGGATAACTATGACCTAGTCATATTATCCCGATGACTGCAGTACATAAGAGTACTAGTTCCGTATCCTACGTGATCATCATCTCCACTATAACTGAAGTGATACTTCCATCTTGACATCACACCCAATACACTACGATTCTCGATATACCCAGAAGAGGCGTACACAGAACCGGTTAAAGCCCTGGACGACCAAAACCAAAGTATATTGATTATCGCAAGTATTAGCAGTGCAAGTCTCAGGTTAAGACCAAATACACCTACCCTAAATTTGGACTTCCATAGACACATAGTTATATTACCAATGGAATTCCGAAGGGGTCTATCCAGAGCGAAGCTGTTTTCCGTACCATCGGTAAAAACACACCTCCTATTACACTTGCATGAGTATTCTATACCCAAATATATGAGAACTATGCCATTATGCTCTCATAACACGCACAAGTGTAATACTAGTCTATTCCGCATTACCGATGTCCAATCTCGATAATACTATGACTATGGATATTTAATGATTAAACCTTTGTGGATTGATACTTTCTCATATCATCTCAATCCAGGAACTAATCATATGGACCTTCTAGCATTTATACATCTAAGTGATCTAATCACAAATGATAAAAGAGCAATTTCCTTTGTCACATAGTTAATTTGTACAACAACACCATGATCTGTACAAATAGTGACGCTATGGGTCATAATTGTCCAACAACAAGTGCGCATGATAGCAAACTTCTTTGATTATGACACATGTCTGGCGCACGTTAGCAGGCGACATATTTTAGAAAACGGCGCATTTTAGCAGGAAATTTACTTTTTTGCCCATTTTGGTATGTTTTTCATTATTTTGGCCCCGATTTTATTTATCTACAAAATAACACAAAACACATCAAAATATTCACAAATCTCAAGAAACTATACAAAATATTAAGTAAAAATGGACGGTAAATACTGATATATTTACCACTTATCAATTGGCAAACATGGTCTTTTAAAGTCAGATTCCTGAGATTGTATTGTTGTCTTTTTTTTTGAAATTGTGTATGCAAATTATGAATTACTCAATGAACATGTCCACTATGATATGTCTTAAGATTCAATTGACATGCTCAAAAAAGTGGTTCTTTACTCCTAAGTATAAGAGTGTCGAAGTAATAAAATAACCCGATAAGTCCGGGGTCGATCCACAAGGAATATATTTAGTATGGTAAAATAATAATTTTAATGAAAAGAAATAGATTTGATTTGTTTGAAGTTGTTTGAAGAACTTGAATTAAATGACAATAATAAAATAAAATATCGGGGGTTATGTGATTCACTTTTAATATTTTATATTTAGAAATCTCACATTTTATAATATATAAATTATCATTATAACCCAATTAATTTACTTTCGGAATTAACTATGCCAAAATATATAAAACTTTCCATAAGGGCGGTAGTCATTTTTGTCGATAACTAGTCCTAGCAAGGTACTAAATATGCCAAGAACATAAAACTAGCTATAAAGGCGGTGATAATGTTCGTCTATAACAAGTCCAGTTAGGTACTCAATTATATCAAAATCATATAAAATCGGCCATATAAGCGGTAGAAAATTTTGATAATAATTAATCTAGATCTCAATTAATTATTATTCATTACTATTTATATATTATAATATAAGTGAGATTAATCTAAACTTAAATAATAAAAGTTTCACTCATTCTCCCAACATAAAGTAATTAGTTACTCATACTGTAATTAAAAATACACAGAATTTTATTACTAAAATTAAAAGACATTACAAGAATTTAAACAAACAATATACAATATTCAATTCCTTAAGAAGAAATCAAAGAAAGTATGAAGAAAATGAATTCAGAACTCTTCAATTTATAGGCAAAGAAAAGACTTCCACCAATTTCTCCACCAAACACACAACCAAACATGCCACCAAACACTCCACCAAATATGCATGTTTGGTGGAGAAATCGACAAATTTTTTTTTTCCTTTTTTTAAGATTTGATATTTAACATACTTTTGATTTTTCGTCAATTTCGGTCTTGAAAACTTCAGAATTAGAAACTCTTATCAGCAGTAAAGTTGTAGCTCTTTGAGTCTTATTTCATCTAGAACTGGAATCACTTTAATCCGATATTGGAGTAAAACTTTATGGCCAAAATACGAACATTGCACAAGATTGGAATTTAAGAAGTTGTACGTTGTTAGAATGCCCTATTAAATTTCTTGCCTCCAAAATCCAAATGTAAAATCTATTTTTCTATATATGCATCCAAAGTATTATTTCACCTACATAAAAGATAAAAATCACAATTAACAACAATATAATTATTATTTAACAAATGTGCTTAATTAAGGGGATTAATGAAACTATAAAGGTAAAATGAATAATTTTTCTTTTAATAAATGTGCACTTTTTAGTGTTCATCACACCCCCAACCAGCTTATTACTAGTCCTTAGTAATTTAAGTGAAAAAATTTTAAAAAGATAAATTCTTATCCAAATTAATACTTTTTTCTTTCTTTTTAAATGATCAAATAAATAAATTCTCCTATACTTTTTACCATTCTTCCATATACACGTAAAACAAGGTATTAATCAATTCATTATGCCCACAATATTCACAGGTCTTGTTGAAAAGAGAGTAATATTTTTATCTTAAAATTATATTAGATTTCACACCCTTTGACAATGAAAGTTTATTTATAAATACAAAAATAGATTAATTTTTTTAAATAATGATGCATCTTCAATCCTCGTAACGAGCTTTGGGACAATGACTCCCAAACCAGTTGACATTAAGGCACTAGGTGTTAAGACACCCCTACGAACTTAATTGCTTGGATCTCAGATATTAAAAAGAAAAAATGTATGATTTCCTTAAGCTTTCTCTTTAACCCATGTAATGAGCTTTAGGTAAGTGACTCCCAGACCAGTTGGCCTTAGGGCACTAAATGATAAAACACCCACAGACTTAATTGCTCGAGTTAGAGAAGCTACGAAATTGAACTTATTCACACTTTTTTTTACAAACTCAAGCTCTACCGTTTTAAGTGAACGATCATTGCTTTCTGAGGCAAGATGTCCGATTACTAAGTAAGAGCATGATTAGATTTTTATTTTTTTGAATAAAAACATTAATTCCACTGTCTTTAGGTGATACCTCCAACAAACTAGAGAACTAAATATTACAAAATTTTCACTTACAACCCATGTTTATATGTTATTGTGTATGTTGATAATATCTGTGAGATGAGTAAAAAGACCAAATTTAATCAATATTATGGAGAATTCACAAATTTAAATGATTCAAAAAGAAAGGAACAAAAATAACTTGTAACGAATTATTTTGAGATACGTCTCACGAGCGAAAACTCCTTACACAGCCACCTCTGAATAACAATTCCACTTGGTTAGTCAAATATTTGTTGTTAGTTTGTGTGTAGTTTGAAAACACAAAAGAAAATCAAAGCGAAATATTTTTTTTTACACACAAAATATCAATAAAGCAAAAAAAAAAAATTCAAACACAACAATGAAACATAAAACAAAAACTAACTAGTCAACTATCCCTTCCCCCCAATCAAATTGAGACATTATCCCTAATGTCTGAATAAGTAGAAACAAAGTTAGAAGACATTACCTAGTTATTGTGGAATTGACAATTGAATCTACGACTAAAAAATTACAGATTAAGATCTAGGTTTACTCTGCGCTTCTTGCCATGATCATTATCAAACCAGTTCAACTTGGAAAGAATATGATCAATTTTAGGTTCATAAGCTAAGAGTTGGTCAATTAAATTATCAGTTTTTCTTACAGTTATGAAGATATATTTTACCGATTTTGAAATAAACCCATTTCTTATGGCATCTTCAAGAAATACAAAAAATCGATCAACATTAAACAATCCAATAGGTTTTTGATGAATGTTTAAGTTCACCAATGATGTCACTTGAATATTTCTTCCAGTATGCCCAGCCAACCTGGTAAAGCAATAAAAGCATCAGCATGATTAATCATTTCAGTAAGTCTTTCAAACATACCTGCGACAATGCTTTCTTCTTCATTTGATTTTCCGATGAGGTTTATGTCTGCCAAAGATTTTTGAAATGATCCCCAAAACTTGACTGCCACCATCTTGTACGACCTTTGAAACACATCCCATTAATCCAAGATTACCACCGCTATATACTAAGTGCATGTTTCTTGCTACCATAACCCTACCCAATTCTTTTCTAGCCTCAACAAATTCTGGTTTAGTTCCAGAGCTAATTCCATAAAACACACAGATATTAGTGACTCGTCTTCTTGAAGTTGTCTATATTTTTATTCTCCCTTATCTAAATGTGTTGAAGAGAAGAATGACAAGCTGAATTTATAGATCCTAAAAAATGGTGAGTAATAAATGCACTAATACCTGTAAAATGATAATTGTCATAATAAAATAGATCATAAAAGTCAAAAAGTTTAGATACTATCGTCGAAAATTAAAGTAAAGGAAATAAAAATAGTAAATTAAAGTAAATCAAAATAATAATTGAAATAATATATAGTGATAGTTGTGATTGTGGCTCACATCTTCCTCTTATTTTACGTCCAGTAATAGCTTGAACGCCCTCTATGGGTCGGAGATATACTTTCCATCCAATTTTTTTATAAATTGGCAAAAAGGTCTTTTAAAGTCACATTCCTGAGACTGTATTGTTGTCTTTCTTTTTAAAATTTGTATACAAGTTGTGAATTACTCAATGAACATGTCCACTAGGATGCGTCTCAAGAGTCAATGATATATCATCTAAAGACTCTTTACTCAAGCCATCTCTAATGAATTGAATTTTATCTTCACGATTGTCAGACATCATTCCTAAAGAACGACAACGAGTGTTGCATGACCAGCGTGCACATTTATAACAAACACCTAATTGTTTAGCTCTTTGTTTCTTAGCATATATACTTTTCCCTAAACCAGGCCTGTGAGAAATGAAAGAGTCAGATGACTCACCTGTCAAGCAAACCATTGCTTTAATTACCCAACGACTATCACTAGGAATACCATGGTTTATAAGAAGCCTCATTCTTTCAGTGAGTGCTTTGTAAATTTTGATCAGAGAATTTTAAGGAAGAGACAGAAAATGATTGTGGCATTTTGTAAGAGTTTCTTCCATGCCTTGATGATTCAAGTCCAGAGGTATTTATCTTTCTTGATCGGTTGTAAGAGAGGAAGAACTTCCCACATGATAAGTTTGTTGATATCCAAGAAATGCATACTCCAATCTTTCTGGCAAAGTTTTAACTCTAATTTGGGTATTTCCTCATGTATTTCTTCTTCCACCGCTCCCAGTTCCTCAAAATTTTATTTCTCTCCATCGTCTTCCAGTACCTGTATAGAATCAAGTAAGAAATCATTAGGAATATCTGAATCTAATTGTGTGCTTGATTCAAGAAAACTAGCAGTACAAATTTCCATGAAATCAGATAAACTACCCTGAATAAGTTCCTCCAAAATTTGTTCAATTAAATCCATGCTCTCTTTTTCACTATCCTCATCGTATGGTTGTTTACACATGTCAAAAATATTAAGCTTCAACATCATATTTCCAAAGGACAAATTCATGATTCCATTCCTGTAATTTATTAAACATTAGTTGTTGCTAAAAATGGACGACCAAGTATTACAAGGACTCGCTTATAATTGTCTACTTCAGGTTTTGTTTCTAAAATAATAAAATCCACAGGATATATGAATTTATCGATTTGTAATAACACATCTTCTACAATTCCTTTCGGTACCTTGACTGATCTATCGACATGTAAAAGAGTAATTGAAGTCGGTTTTAACTCGCCAATATTAAGTTGTTGGTAAACCAAAAATGGAAGTAAATTTACACTAGCTCTAAGATCAAGCAAAGCATGTTCAATTTTTTTTTTTATCTTCAATAATACATGAAATAGTCAGACAACCATTGTCTTTATATTTTAAAGTATTATTGGTGGAGAGAATAAAGCTTAACTGCTCAGCTAGAAAAGCTTTTTTTCTTACCTGATGTTTTCGTTTAACGGTGCATAAGTCTTTCAGAAATTTGGCATGAGATGGTATCTATTTGATGACATCTAACAAAGGAATATTAACATTTACCTGTTTGAATATTTCATAAATCTCTGGGGAATGGTTCAATTTCTTAGTTTTTAATGCTTGAGGAAATGAAGGTGCATGTGACAAATTATTATCATTAACGATAGGTGCTGGTTTATTAACCTATTCCTTACCCTCTGAATCTGATTTTTTTTCCAATTTCATGAGGTTTAAAATTAGGGTTATCCACACCATTACGAAGAGTACTATCATATTTGACTTGGTCAATGTGTTGACTGCCAGAACTACCTCGTGAGGGTTTTGATAACTTTTAGGGTTTGGCTATGGTTGTGTAGGAAACTTACCTTTATCATAATGGTCATTGCGGATGTGATTTTGGAAAAAGTATATTTCAGATCAACCAATATTTGCACATGTTGGTTATTGATGGCTTCCTATTTCTCAATGAATGTATGCAATGTATCCTCAAGTGTTTTCCTAGGTGGCGGGACATATGGTGCATAATTCTGGGAATTTTGGAAATTCTGGTGCACCTGAGGAGGTTGTTGTGATTGTTGTTTTTGGTTATCATTCCTCCAACTGAAGTTTGGATGGTTTCTCCAACCAAAATTGTAGGTTTGGGAGTATGGGTTTTGATTTGGTCTATTGAAGGTGTTTATGGAATCGACTTGGTCATGGAGAAATTCTTGCAGGGTTGGAAAGGTTGGGAAAACTTGTGTGTCATGTTAATTTGAATTACAGATTTGATATGTGACTTCCTGAACTGACTTAACATGATCACTCTTCCTTATTTCTAGTGCCTCAACTTTCTTAGCTATAGATGCATATTTAGCAAAAAGGTTAAACTATAAGTGTAAAATGATTAATTTTTCTTTTAATAAATATGCACTTTTTAGTGTTCATCATCAATGATATATCATCTAAATACTCTTTACTCAAGCTATCTCTAATAAATTGAATTTTATCTTTGCGATTGTCAGACACCATTCCTAAAGAATGACAATGAGTGTTGCACGTCCAACGTGCACATTTATAACAAACACCTAATTATTTAGCTCTTCGTTTCTTAGCATAAGTTCGTTTCCCTGAACCAGACATGTAAGAAATGAAAAAGTCAGATGACTCACCTGCCAAGCGATCCCTTACTTCAATTACCCAACGAATATCACTAGAAATACTATGGATCATAAGAAGTCTCATTCTTTCTGTGCGTGCTTATAACTTTTTCATCAGAGTAATTTGTGGGAGAGAAGGAAAATGATTGTGGAGTTTTGTAAGATTTTCTTCCATGCCTTGATTGTAGGGTATCAGCAATATTAGGAAACTGAAAGAACCGACTTAGAGTCACGAAGTACCGTTATTCGCTGTTTAACCGGGGTGTAAAATTCTGACAAAAAGAGAAAAGAAAAAAATGCTGCAAAACTCAAGAAAAAAATGAAAATTAGACAAAAATAAAATAAAAGAAAAGAAAATACATCAATCACAGTACACTAATTTTGAAAGGAAAAAAGATTCTTGAAAATTTGAACACTTCAAAAATGGTTTTAGACGTTGTCAATTCACTTTAAATACATCATCATCCCTATGATTCTCAATGTCAATAGCTCCATATGGGTAAACGTATTTCACAATAAATGGGCAAATCCATTTGGATTTCAACTTTTAGGAAATAAATGAATACGAGAATTACAAAAGCAAAATATTTTGACCAATTTCAAATGTTTTTCATGAAATTCGACTATAAAAAAATGCCTTAGTTTTAGCTTTAAGAATTTTCGCATTCTCATATGAATCATTCATTAACTCTTCAGGTTTATTTAATTGTAGTTTACATTCACGACTGGCACTTTAAATATTTGAATTGAATGTTTTAATAGCCCATTATTCCTTATGGTCAATTTCTACAGGTAAATGACAAGATTTTCTATAAACTAGACGATTGGGAAACATCCCCAAATATGTTTTGAAAGTTGTTTGGTATGCCTAAAGTGCATCATTCAGTCGAAGAGATCAATCATTGCGATTTTGGTTAACCATTTTTTTTCCAAAATTTGTTTGATTTTGATATTTGCTAGTTCAACTTGACCATTTGTCTGTGGGTGATAGAAGGTAGAAACTTTATGTGGAACTCCATAATTTTTCATTAAGAACTCAAAAGGCTTGTTACAAAAGTGTTTACCTCCATCACTTGTAATAGCCCGAGAGATTTCAAATCGACTTAAAATATTTTCTTTTAAAAATTTAATCACAGTTTTGTGATCATTGTTTCGACAAGGAATCGCCACAACCCATTTTGAGACATAATTAATTACAACTAAAATATATAAAAATCCAAATGACGGTGGAAATGGACGACCCAAGAAATCTATTCCTCAACATTCAAAGATATCGATGACAATTATGAGATTTAAAGGCATCATGTTTCATTTTGAAATGAATCTCAACTTTTGACAATTTTCACAAGTTTTGCAGAAAGTGTGTGTATCTTTAAAAATGGTGGGCCAATAAAATCCACACTGTAAGATTTTTACAGCGATTTTCGTAGATGAGAAGTGACCTCCACATGCTTCTGAATGAAAAAACTGAATAACATCACTTATCTCATTGTCCAACCGGTATACATCGTCGGAAAAAATGATCAAGGCAATACTTGAACAAATATGGATCGTTCAGTAGAATCTTTTGACTTCAGTCAAAAATTTCTTCTTATCTTGGTGGCTCCAATTTGGAGGTATTTTTCATGTTGAAAGAAAATTGACAATATTAGCATACCAATGCATTGTATTTACAGAAAATAAAAAATCATCAGGAAAATAGTCATTGATTGGAGTTGTGTCAATTGATGACTCATTTGTGAATCTCGATAAATGATCTGCAACCACATTCTCTACTCCTTTCTTGTTCTTGATTGTGAGATTGAATTCTTGAAGCAGCAAAATCCACCGTAGTAATCTTGGCTTTGCATCCTATTTAGACATCAAATATCTAACAGTAGCATGGTCAAAATAAATAACGGTTGAAGAACCAATTAAATATGATCAAAATTTGTCCAATGTAAATATTATAGCAAGTAGTTCTTTTTTCATGGTAGTGTAATTCATTTGTGCACTGTTTAAAGTTCTACTTGCATAATAAATTACATACGGCTTACCTTCATATCTTTATCCTAATACTGCGCCAACTGCATAATCACTTGCATCACACATTAGTTCAAAAGCCAAAGACCAATCAGGGAATTGCATGATAGAAGCAGAAGTTAAGAGACTGATAATCTTTTCAAATAATTTTTGACATTCTTATGTCCATTCAAATGTTGCATCTTTTAATATGAGGTTACAAAAAGGTTTGGATATGGTAATAAAGTTTTTTAATGAACCTCCTATAAAATCATGCATGCCCTAAGAAAGAACGGATTTCCCTCACTGTTTTTGGTGGTGGTAATTTAGTGATTACCTCTATTTTTTCCTTTTCAACCTCAATACCTTTAGATGACACAATGTGACCCAAACCAATTCATAAATTAGTCATGAAATGACATTTTTCCCAATTTAACACAAGTCAGTTTTCTTCACATCTTTTCAACACGTTTTCCAAATTATTCAAGAAATTATCAAATGAATTCCCAAAAATAGTTAAATCATCCATAAAGACCTAGAAACAGTGTTCAACCATGTCGCTAAATATTCTTAACATGCATTGTTGGAATATTGTTGGTGCATTATAAAGTCTAAAAGATATTTTTTCTAAATGCAAATATTCCAAAGGGACATGTGAATGTGGTTTTTTCCCGGTATTCTAAAGCAATGGAAATGTGATAATAACCTGAGTAACCATCAAGAAAGAAATAGTATGGATGTCTTGATAATCTTTTCAAAATTTGGTCAATAAAGGGTAAAGAAAAATGATATTTTCTAGTGGCGTCATTTAGTTTTCTATAATCAATGCACATAGGCCAAATAAATGGGATTTGAGTCGCAATTTATTCTCCTTTATCATTTTTACGATAGTTATTCCATACTTTTTAGGCACAACTTGTGTAGGACTTATCCACTACTATCAGAAATATGGTAGATAATGCCTACATCAAGAAGTTTAAGGATTTTGTTTTTACCACTTCTTTCATGTGAGGATTCAATCTTCTTTGTGGTTGACGATATGTCATAGCATTATCTTCTAAATGTATTATGTGTGTGTAGATCAATGGATTAATGCCTTTTATGTCTTTTAAAGTCCATTCAATTGCTAGTTTATGTTCTTTCAATATATTTAACAACTTACCTTCTTGATTGCTTGTGAGAGATGAAGAAATTACCACATGTTAAGTTTGTTTATCTCCTAGAAATGCATACTTTAATCCTTCTAGCAAAGTCTTTAACTCTAATTTGGGTATCTCCTCATGTATTTCTTCTTCGAGCGCTGACAGTTCCACAAAATTTTATTTCTCTCTATCATCTTCCAATATCTGTATAGAATCAAGTAAAAAACCATTATGAATATTCGAATCTAATTTTGTACTTGATTCAAGAAAATTAGCATTACAAATTTCCATGAGATCAGATAAACTACACTGAATATGTTCCTCCAAAATTGGTTTAATTAGTTCTATGCTCTCGTTTTCACTGTACTCATCATATGGTTATTTGCACATGTTAACAACATTAAGCTCCAGTGTCATATTGTCAAATGATAAATTCATGATTCCATACTTTTGATTAATTAAATCATTAGCCGTTGTTAAAAATGGGTGACCAAGTGTTAAATGTTTTAGCTTATAACTGTCTGCTACAAGTTATGTTTCCAAGACAATAAAATCCACATGATATATGAATTTATCGACTTATAATAACACATCTTCTTTAATTCCTTTCGGTACCTTGACTGATCTATCAGCAAGTAGAAGAGTAGTTGAAGTTGGTTTTAACTCGCCAATATTAAGTTGTTGGTAAATCGAAAATGGAAGTAAATTTATAATGGTTCCAAGATCAAGCAAAGCATGTTCAATTTTTTTATTTCCAATAATACATAAAATAGTTGGACAACCAAGGTCCTTATCTTGTAATGCATTGTTGGTTGAGAGAATGAAACTTATATGTTCAGCTAGAAAAACTTTCTGCACAAATCTTTCAGAAATTTGACATAAGATGGTATCTGTTGGATGACATCTAACAAGGGAATTTTGACCTTTACCTGTTTGAATATTTCATATATCTCTGGGAAATGGTTCAAATTCTTTGTTTTTAATACTTGAGGAAATGAAGGTACATGAGAGAAATTATTATCATCAACGATAGGTAATGGTTCATCAACCCCTTCATTATCCTCTGTATCTAATTTATTTTCAATTTCACGAGCTTCAAGAATAGGTCTGTGGATGACATTACCATTGTGAAGAGTAATAACAGATTTGACTTAGTCTATGTGTTGACTATAAGAACTACCTTCGTGAGGGTTTTGATGAATCTTGGGGTTTAGTTGTGGTTGTGCAGGAAACTTCTATTTCTCATTAATGGTAAATGCAAATGTGATTCTGGAGAAATTGTCTTTCAGATCAATCAATGTTTTCACATTTTGGTTATTGATGGCTTTTTGTTTCTCAATGAATGCATGCAAGGTATCCTCAAGGATTTTCTTAGACGGTGGGACATATGGTATATAATTCTGGGAATTTTGAAAATTCTGGTATACCTGATGAGGTTTTTGCGAGGGTTGTGCTTGGTTATCATTCCTCAAATTGAAGTTTGGATGGTTTCTCCAACCAGAAGTATAGGTTTGGGAGTATGGGTTTGGATTTGGTCTCTTGAAGGTGTTTATGGAACTGACTTGGTCATGGAGACATTCATGCAGGGCTCGTAAGGTTGGGAAAACTTGTGTGACATGTTCATTTGAATTACAGATATGACATGTGACTTCTTGAACTGACTTGACATGATCATTCCTTTTCATTTCTAATGCCTCAATTTTTTTAGCTAGAGATGCATATTTACCATAAATGTCATGGTCCTCCCTAAGGTTAAATATACCTCTACCAAATGACTATAGTTTTACAGGCGACTCATAAGTGTCAACTGTATCTCATTGTTGTGCATTCTCTGTTATGTTGATTACATCCAAAAATAACTTGTGGTTATCTCAATATAGCTGGGGTATCGATTCCTCAGAGAGATGGTTACATGAACTAATTTACTCAAACAAAAACGTTAACAGTAACTTAAATAAATAAAATAATGGAATTGGTAATTAAAGTAAAGATAAATAAAACAATGAAAAGATAATAAAAGATATCGGCAGAGATAAACAGTAAAGTATCGGGAATCCCTCTTGCATCAAACTCCTATATTTAGTTATTGATTCTTTTTATTACGCAATTGAAGGTTTCACATCCCAAACCAACAATCAGAAGATATTCAATTCTACATATATTAAATTCTAAGGTAATCAATGATTATTTTCTTTATGTTAACAGCACACAAAAGTTATCATTACGAGTTATCTAACGTCGACAATATACCCTCAGGCAATACTGCAGCAAAAGACTAACACATAAAATAACTTTTACCAGACACAACTGGGTTCGCAAATCACACATAGAAGAAACATGACTAGATCTATATGAAATTTGACAAAACACAATCTCTGGGCTAAATAATCGTAAAATAATAAAGAACAATAAACATCAATTATATTAAATGGTTTAAGTTCATCCAAGAATCAACAGCATAAATAATAGAAATCAAAAATAAGAGTTCATCCCTAACTTTGCCTATGAATCCCTAACATTGCCTAGGACATTAATTCTCCATAACAGAAATAAAGATAGCCTGAAATTGGAGAGACATATCATTCTGAATTATCACTGCTTCGCGTCCCGTCCTGCTTCTCAGCTCTCGGTTATTCTCTGCTTGCGCACTGCTCTCACTCTCCTCCAAATATTTTGCTTCTGTTTTTGCGTGAGGCAGCCTCTCTGTGCTTTTGGCATTTTTCACGTCCTTTAGCCTCTAACAATTATTCACACTGAAACCTTTTAAATATTACTTGCTTGGCTTTTAGTAATCAAAGAGAATTGGAAAACCTAAATCAATCAAGTCTTTGGGCCCATGTGACTTAATTAAGCGGCTAGGGAGTCTTTTTGATGTGCCATGGATTTGCTTTGGAGATTTTAACGAAATACTGGAGCCATCAGAGAAAAGGGAGGGTCAATGAGGAAGGCAAATTGCATGGTTGCTTTTCAAGAGGCTCTGAGGGAGAGTGACCTAACAGACCTAGGCTTTAAGGGTCTGCCTTTCACATGGTCCAACAGGAGGGGTGGTCTTATGCAAATTGAAGAGAGGCTGGACCGGTTCCTGGCCAATAGCAAATGGTGGAATTTGGATTTTCGGTGGGAGGTTAGGCACTTGGAGAACTGGACCTCTGATCATTGTCCGGTCAGTCTCGAATTTACCAAGAAGATGACCTTGGGTTATGGGTGTGGAGTTGGGAGGAAAAGGTTCTTCTATGAAGAATCTTGGAGCAAATATGACAAATGCAGGGATATAGTGAATGAATGTTGGAAGGGGGGTGGCCCTGGTGGTTTTAGGTGCCCGATTCAAAGTTTTAAAGTCAAATCTCAGAGAGCTAAAATGATGTTGAAAAAGTGGAGTTTCAGGGAGTTTAGGGGGAGGAATGAGGAGTTGTCCAACCTTAGAATCGAGCTGCAGCAGATGCTAAAGGATGATGTTCAAGCAGCTGATTTTGAAAGGATCAAAGATACTGAAAGAAGAATTGACAGAATCCTGGAAGACGAAGAAACCTATTGGAAGAGAAGGGCTAGAATTAGTTGGCTCAAAGATGGTGATAGGAATACAAAATTTTTCCATATTAGGGCTTCTGAAAGGAGGAGAAAGAATTTGATTAAAGGGATTCTGGACAGTGGTGGTCAGTGGATAGAGGATGAGGAAGGTATTGGTAATGTGGCTTGCAACTACTTTGAAAATCTATTTAGGACTTCCTCCCCTTCTGATGAGGGCATTCAAGAGGCTGTTAGTAGTATTGGCAAGAAAATCAATGGCAGCTCTGCCGTTTTGCTGGACGAGCCTTTCACAGAAGACGAGGTGATTAAAGCCCTGTTTCAGATGGATCCTAACAAAGCTCCAGGGCCGGACGGTTTCCCTACGGCCTTTTTCATTAATCACTGGACAGACGTTAAAAACGACTTCACCTCTACCTGTCTCCATATTCTGAATAATAAAGGTGACGTTTCTATTCTCAATGAGACCTACATTGTTTTAATTCCTAAAGTTTCCTGCCCGTCATCAATGAAAGATTTTAGGCCAATTAGCCTTTGCAATGTGGTGTATAGGGTTGTGGCTAAAGTTCTTGCTAACAGGCTCAAAATTATTTTGGATGATATTATCTCCCCTAGTCAAAGTGCATTCATTCCTGGAAGGCTTATTTCCGACAATGTTATTATTGGGTATGAGTGCTTACATAAAGTCAGAAGCCTGAAAGGGAGGGGGAATGGAATGGCGGCACTCAAGTTAGATATGAGTAAGGCTTATGATCGGGTGGAATGGAAGTTTCTTAGTAAAACGATGGAAAAATTGGGTTTCTCCGAAAAGTGGATTGAGGTTGTAATGAGATGCATTAGTTCGGCTTCCTTCTCTGTTATTGTTAATGGTCGTGCTAGAGGACGCTTTAAGCCCTCAAGAGGTTTAAGACAGGGTTTCCCACTCTCGCCCTATCTTTTTATTATGTGTGGAGAAGTCCTCTCTGCGTTGCTCAATCAAGCTGAAAGGGCCAAGTTGTTTAAGGGCATTCGGTTTGGTAGGGATATCACTATATCTCACTTGTTCTTCGCAGATGATAGCTTGATTTTTTTGAGAACTAAGGTGGAAGAGACCGCCTCTGTGAAGCGGATTTTTGACTTGTATGCTTATGCTTCTGGTCAGATCTTCAACTTTGATAAATCATCAATTTTCTTCAGTGCTAATACCAGACCTCATGTGCTTAATAGAATCAGAGATGTCTTCGGTCTCAAGCAAGTATCTATGCATGAAAGATACTTGGGTCTTCCTTCTATGGTCGGCAGAAACAAAAGGAAGTAATTTAATGATCTCAAGTTGAAGGTGTTAAACAGAATCAGTAAGTGGCAGGGTAACTTGTTCTCTTGTGGGGGGAAAGAAGTGCTGCTGAAAGCTGTGGCTCAGGCTATCCCAACTTATGCGATGAGTGTTTTTAAGATTCCCATTGGTTTATGCGAAGATATCCAGAGGGTGATGGCTAAGTTCTGGTGGGGGACGAGTGGAAACGATAAGGGAATTCACTGGATGAAGTGGAGTAAGCTTTGCACTGCTAAGAAGAAGGGTGGTTTGGGTTTCAGAGATCCTTTATGTTTCAACCAAGCTCTTCTTGCTAAACAATGTTGGAGAATCATCCACAGGCCTCTTTCGTTGGCCTCACGAATTATGCAGGCTAGATACTTTAAAAATTCTAATTTCATGGAAGCCTATGTTGGCCATAATCCCTCTTTTGTTTGGAGAAGTTTGCTTTGGGAAAGAGAGCTCATTGCGAAAGGCTCTCGCTGGAGAATTGGATGTGGCAAGAATATTTGGATTAATAGGGATAATTGGCTGCCTAGGCCTGTTTCTTTTAGACCTTTTGTTGTGAATGATTTGTTCATGAATGCTAAAGTCTGTGTTTTGTTGGATAGGGATAACCGATGGATTGAATCTACTATTAGGCAGAATTTTCTTGAAGTGGACGCTGATGAGATTTTGAATATCCCTCTCCCTGCTCAGCCTGCAGATGACCAAATGATTTGGCATTATGATGCTAAGGGATTGTTCTCAGTTAAGAGCTGTTACCACATGGCCGTTAATGCGAAGGCTAGTCTTGACGCAGAATGTTCGAAGGGTAATGGCGATTGGTGGGGGTTGGTTTGGAGTTTATCTCTTCCATCCAAGATTAAAATTTTTTTTGTGGAGAGCTCTTTCAGGTCTGTTACCTACAGCTCTGACATTGCATAGAAGGAAAATTATATCTTCGGCTGGTTGTCAGAGGTGTGGGCTAGGAGAAGAAAACTTATTTCATGCCTTGTTTAAGTGTAATGCCATAAAGCTAGTCTGGAAGCAAGTTGATTTGTTGCTTGGTTTTAGGTGGCAGAATTTTGGGGAGCTATGGGACCTTCTCTCTGCCGCCAAATCCACTCTCTCTAGTGACAAAGTTGAGATGTTGGTGGCTGTGTTGTGGTCGTTATGGTCGGCTAGAAATCAATATATTTTCAGGAAGAAGTCTGAGAACCATTGGGCTATTTTGCACAGAGCTGAGTCGTTAGTTGGTTCGTTCAGAGCAGCTAAGGATAGAACATTTCACAGGCTTGAGCCAAGGAGCAGTAGGGAGAAGTGGACTTGTCCTCCCAGCGGCTGGTTCAAAGTTAATGTTGATGCAGCTTCGAACAAGGACGGCAGTGTTGCAGGCTTAGGGGCAATTATCCATAATGACAAGGGTGATATTATAGCGGCAGAATGTTTTTCTACCAAATTCATAGGCAATGTGGAGTATGTGGAAGCTGAAGCTTTACTGATGGGGCTTAAACTTGCTAAAAGTGTACTCTTACCTCACATTATTGTGGAATCTGATGCTAGTAACGTGGTGGATCTTGCTAAAGGTCAAACTGCTAGTGACAAAGAGATTAATTGGGTGATTTCGGAGATTAGGAACTTGGCGAGTAGTTTCGGTAATACTGATTTTCGTTTCATTCCTAGGCTTTGTAACGATAAAGCCCATTCTTTGGCAAAATTTGCTGTGAACTCTTTGTGTTGTAAGGTTTGGACGGGTTCCATCCCAGACTATATTTTGTCTATTTTGAGTTAATGGTAATGTTATGCTTATTTCTCAAAAAAAAAACAAGGTAAATAGGAAACTCTATTGCAATTGTTCAGGACCCACGTTGCATGGTTTTCTTTTTTCTTCAATTATCAGGCCACTTTGTTATTTCTTCTTCACTCCAATTCGGCAGTAAGCTTTTCTGTTGGTCAAAGAATGTGGTCCATGTCACATGCTTCAACAATTCTCTTTTATTTGCAATTGATTCACATGAACTTCTCTATTTTGTGTTTGATTTCTTTCCAATTCCTACAATAATAAAGACGTAAATTATTAAATTAACTTAAATAAGAAATACTGTATAATGATAAAAATTATATAAAATATAAAATATATAACTAAATACTTAACAATAAATCTGAATAAGTGATGTTTCAAAGTATATTTTCATGCATTTATCATATGTGTTCTAGGTAATCTAGTGCATCTTCGAGATTTTTATCCCTAAACTCATTATTACACATCATTTCCACTACTTGTCTACCTTGGGTGTTAAAATCTCGTAAAAGTAGGAAACCAGCTCTGTCTCATCATTTCCACTACTTGTCTACCTTGGGTGTTAAAATCTCGTAAAAGTAGGAAACCACCTCTGTCTCAAACTCATGATGTGGATAAATTTTTAACATCTCTTTGAATCTCTCCCAATATTGGTAAAGTGTTTCCCTCGCTCTTGTGTGAAAGTTGTGATTTTCCTCTTAAATGAGTTTGTCCTGTGATGGGGAAAGAATTTTTTTAGAAACTGCTCTTGCAAATCATCCCATGTTCTGATAGATCATGACTTAAGGTTTTGCAGCCAAATTGTAGCTTTATCCTTTAAAGAAAAGGGAAAAAACTTAAGTCGAATTATATTCATGTCGTGATTTTGGTCTGCACAAGTATTACATACCTCTTTAAATTCCCTTAAGTGCTGATAAGGATTTTATGATTCTAGATCGTGGGATGTGGGTAAAAGTTGGATGACATCTGATTTAAAATTAAAACTTGATGCATCTGGGGGGAAATAATGCAAGATGGTGATCATGTCCTAGTGAGATTCATGAATTGTCTGAGTGTCCTATGATGATTAAGATAGTCATACTGAGACTCATTTTCTTCCTGATCAACTGGATTTTCAACTCGGACAGATGTATTTTCATTTTGGTTCTCGGCCATTTTGACTGACAATGAAGGTGACTCTCTATTTAATCTACTGTTAGATGATCGAGACCAATATCCCATGCAACCTAAATGCAGACTATATGCTGAAATTTAAATATACAATACTTACAAAAAATGAAAAAAAATAAACAAGTTGAAAAAAAAAAAGAAAAAGAAAAAGAAAGAAAGAAAAATACAAATGTAGTGATTAGATCTAAAATATTATTTGATTCTTATCAATTTAGATCTAAATTGAATTTCTCGTTCAACTCTCTCAATCTCTCGAATTAAGTTCTCACAATAAATTAAGGAAGAATCTTTGGATGAGAATGGTTCAAGAATCTTTGAAGAATTAAATATAGGGTTTGTCTGTATGTGGGATGTCTGGGTTCATGATTCATTCAGGATCAATCAGGACATTTTGGATCTACACAAATGCAAAGAAAAGAGAAAATGAGATGCATAAATTATAACAAAAAAAAAAAAAAGGAAATGCAAAAATAAAAAATAAAAATAAAGAAAATAAGGAAAAAAAATTACAAGGATTATTCTATCTACTAAATTTATTTCTCAGCAAAGGCGCCACAAACTTGACACACTCACAAAGTGGTTCTTTACTCCCAAGTATAAGAGTGTCGAAGTAATAAAATAATCCTGTAAGTCTAGGGTCAATCCACATAGAATATATTTAATAAGATAAAATAATAATTTGAGTGAAAAGAAAATATTGAATTGTTTGAGTGATTGAAAATTTTAAATTAAACTGCAACAATAGAATAAAATATTGGGGCTAAGGTATCCACTTTTAATATTTCAAATTTAGAAATTTTAATTTTTATAATATATAAATTATCATTGTTACCCAATTAATTTATTTCAGGAATTAATTATGTCAAAATAAATAAAACCAGTCATAAAGGTGGTGATAACTTTTGCCTATAACAAGTTCAGTTAAGTACTTAATTACGCCAAATAAATAAAATTAGTCATATAGGCGGTAATAAGGTTTGTCAATAATTAATTTTTATTTAAATTAAATATTAATCATTACATTATAATTTATATATTATAATATAAATAAGATTAATCTAAATTTTCATATTAAAATTTTCACCATTTTTACCCTAACAGTATGAAATTAGCTACTCATAATTGGAATAAAAACACTCATAATTTTATTATTAAAAGAAAAGGAAATTACAAGAAAGTTCTTAAAAAATAAAACACACAGGACACTATCTCCCAAAATCTTATCAGAGAATTGAGAGAAAGCATGGGTTTTTGAAGGCTGAGCATCCTCTAATTTATAGAGGAAGCTCAACCTTCACAATTGCAAAATTATTATTGTGAAAGACAATTGCCTAGGTGCAGGGGCATCTACCGAAAATGGATGGTGACCCTCCATCAAATTTTTTATTTTATTTTATTTATATATAACACACTTTGGATTCTTCATCAAATTCGATCCTGAAAACCTTATAATTAGAAAATCTTGTCAACAGTACAGTTGTAATATTTGAGTCTTGTTTTATCTGGAACTGGAATCGCCTCCCTCCTGTATTTTAGATTAAGTTTAATAACACAATCCAAAAGTAACATTAAATTTATATGCGAAACAAGATAACGACATAACGTATTAAAAAAAAAAAAAAAAAAAAAAAAAAAAAAAAAAAAAAGACAACCACTCCTTTACTTAGTGGTTGTCATTAGGCATTGCATAGTCGAATATTCGATCATATTTTACATATTTGAAATCGAAAAAGAAAAATAAGATATTTGAAACAGATTAAAATAATCGAAAATTAAAAAAAATGATAAAATTAGATTAATTAATTATTTTTCTAAAACAATTAATATTATTATATATATTTTATTTTTTTATTTATATATAGTTTGGATATCTAATTCCGTATCCAAAACATATCCACTATCCATTAAATTTCGAATATCGGATAATTATTCAGTTGGACATGATATCTAATATATCCGACCAAATTGTCATCCCTAATTACCACTTCTATATTATTGGGCGCAAATATTATCGAACAGGGCTATATGAGGCCTTTTCGAAGCGTTTTTTTTTTTTAAATAAAAAATAATTTTTAAAATATTTAAATAATTGAAAAAGAGAAAAATAATAAAAATAATTAAATATATTCACTGGTATTTTGGATTGGACCTTACAATATAGTTATAAATACATGCGTTTAGAATTGCAATGAATGTATTTGATGAAAAAAATCTGGCAAAACTTTCCTTTTATCACCGGTTGGACTCAGACTTTTTTACCATCTTTAAATTTGAGTTTTCTCATGTCTATTGTGAAAATAGATTTTTTTTATTATCTCTCCTGCATTGACCCAGATTTTAAAGAGCCGAAAATATTTTATTTAAAAAATATACATGCTTACAAAAATTTTAGTTGTTTATTTAAAATATCTAGAGATGGCAAAGGGTCGGTAATGGGTCAGGTTGAGTCGGGTTTCGGCCGGACACTAATTCTAATTCATAAAATATATTAAAGTCTAAATTCTCAAAAGACTTATCCATTTATAAGAGGGCTGAACCCGACTCTATTTTTTTTAAAAAAAATTATTAATTAAATAGTAATATTTTTTAAAAAAAATTTGACAGAACCTCTCTATAAAATGAATTTTTCAAAAATATACCCTGTAAATTACATTATAAGTTCTAAAATTTAAAAAAAAAAAAACTAAAAAAAAAAAAAGTAATACTAATACAATTTCAACAAAATTAGAAAATAATAATAAACCATAAAACACTACACTAGTACATTAAATAATACTAATAATAAATTATTTTTAAATTATATGTAATAAAAGACGCGACCGAAACTTTTATTTTAAAATCTCTTCTACGACTCTTTAACTAAGAGGGGTGTATTCAATTGAGATTTTAAAAGACTATTTATGAATAAATAAGTCCAATAGATTTTAAAAGACATTTAAAGAATGTAATGACTTATAAGATTTTATGAGATTTCTTTTAATCAAGATTTTTTACATATTAGATTTTAAAAGACTTATTTCATGAGAATTTGTAAGATTTGAAAGGACTACATATTGATTTTTTTACCTTTTTAGAACCGATATTATATGGAATGAAACCATAAATAAAAAAAATTAATGAAAGACAATTGTTCAAGATGTGGACATTTACATCAATAATAACAAAAAATTGGATCATATGAAATGAAATCATAAATAAAAACAAACATTCAAAATCATAAATTAATGAAAAAGATAACAAAGAAATGATAATTTTAATAAAAAAAAGCAAAAGCTAATATTATACAATGTTAATTTATTACAAATAACATAATGTACTAAATTAGTAAGCTATTGATATATTTAAAAGACTATTAACTGAACTCACATTCAAGTAATATTTCCATATTTCATCACTAGTAGTGAACGTCTTTGCTATAGTTGTTACGCATAAACGTACCCATCTTATTATATTGTTTCTTAAACCACTTTATTTGGCTCAAGTAATGATTATATGTTTTTGGGAACTAAATTTTTGCATTAAGACGATGGAAGTATCACTCTTTCTACATTTTGCTTGCTAAGTGACACATTAGCATCACGCAATCCCCTATTGACAGCATACATCAAGAGGTGCAACAACTCATTCGGAAGGTACATTAGTAAAAATTAAACAATTATTTTAATTTACTCACGTAATGGAGAAAATTTTTGGTGCAACAGTAGTACCACGTCATCCATACAACAAGCTAATCATCCATTGTCACTCGTGCTAAAAAATTAAAAAACAACTAAAAAATAGGTATTAAATTATACATGTCATTTTTTAATTCACTGGTGGTACCACGTCACCCATATCACTGTTGCACCAAAGATTTACTCCACGTAGTGACCAGCAAAAAGATTTCCTATCTAGAAACCTTAGGTGGTTTACAAAGCCCAATTGCCTGGCATTAACTAACCACTATATGGTGAAACTGAAACCAAAAAGAGATGGTAATATAAAAGAAACACAAAATAAAGAGAGAAAGCCAAACCTGCAAATGTAAATTCTCCATTCACATAAGAATATGAGGAGTCCTTGGATATGTGTGATTAACCGATCTCATTTCTCATGCTTTGTAGTTGATAGCTATAGTGAAATGCAATTCTTTAATTACATTTGGTAACAAAATGTGATTGTGCTTAGAGTTTACATAATTTCTTCAGTACAAGCATTGCAAAATATATGTGTGGCTCATGATGTGAAATGCACCAGGATTACAAGCAGAGAAATCATAATACTAAAGCAAATGGCAAAGTCTAATGCAGGAAACATCCTTAATTAATTGTAGAATAACAAGAATAGGATCGTAATTAAACGACGACTTTTGATGACATGGAATCAAATAAGAATATATATATATAGAAAGAGAGAAAGAGAGAGAGAGCGAGGGGGGGAGAGAGAGAGCATATGCATATAAGATAATAAAATATGAATTTCAACTTAGCACCCATTAGCTTTTTTTTATTATTAGTTAAACCAATTAAATTATTATTATTTTTGGAGATGAGTCTATTACTTATATGTGTTATTGTTAACAGAAAAATAAAAATCAAAAGACGAAAAGACCTGACGTATCAAATGACGAAAAGACATAATGTATCTAAGGACGAAAAGACATGGCATTTTTCAGGACGAAGAATGAAGAATGACTTGACCTAGAAAGACTCAACTCAGGACAATTCGAGGAACGGGTAAAGAACGAAGAGAAACCTTCCAAAAAGTAAAGAGCGGTGAAAGAAAGATGATTAGCGAAGGTACCAAGCGGATGACTAATTATGAGTAGACACTCTTAACGGTTATTGCACAAACAGGCAGGAACCCCCACGATCTAGCAAGTTACCCAACAGTTGCATGCACGATCCAGTGGTTGCGCGCATGATCCAGCAGTTACAAGTGAGCAGGGAATGTGGGGGCTTAATGGGCTGAAGACGGCGAAACCGCTCAAGCGTTTAGCGGAGCCATGCACTATAAAAGGCTCAGGTGTAGCAAAAAAAAATGAGAAAAAAAGACTCAAAATGAGCAAGTAGTTTAAATTCATAAGCTTTGTAATCTTTAGGGCTGTAATCTGTGTGCTTGTGCCCATTGGAGGCATTTTCTTAAAATCAATCACCCTTTTCTGGGACTGTGTCTCAGGAGGTTTGAACCTTACACGCGTACTAATGAAAAATCATGCGAACAGTTTTTGGCGACCACAATGGGAGAATTTGGTGCAAGAAGTGAAGATGCCTCCGAAAAAGTATGCTTAGACTGGTTCAAGTATAGAGGAATGAGGATTGGAGAAAACCAACCAAACTCACGTTCCAACTATAGTGGGTCATTATGAGGGTTTAGCAGAAACAAGTCGTTATGACACTATGAGAGAGTTCAATCCTAACGTGACACGCGCCTTGTTCGGTGAATTCACCCAGGACGTTGTTGAATAGGTTAGACTTCAAAATATTCATGTTATAGATAAGTTCATTTCGACTAGCAATTCATATTATGAAAACATGGCCCAACACATGAGTTTATTAAATGAGCTAATGGCTAGATGCGCAAATGGGGGGCAATCCCATCAGGGATCACACCTCCTCCTACGTTAAGTAATCATGAGGCTAGACCAAGCAATATTCCTCCTCCACGAGGGGTTACTGCCCCAACAATGTCCCGATGAGGGGCAAGTCTTGTTGGTCTTGGCCCACACCTAGGGCCAAATGTGATATAATATGAAATAGTGTTGCCCTAAGGTCTACAATGACAAGGTCAAGACCATGTCCCATTTTTAAGGGGACCACAACCACCGCCTATATGGGTGTCACTCAATGACAACGATGTGTTAAGAGAACAAATGATTGAGATTCTCCAAAATCAATTCGGTTTGGGGTTGAGGCCAATTCGGCCGAGTTATCAAAAACCGTATCCGGATTGGATTGATTTAGCGTATCCATTATTAGTGTCTCTTAGACTTCCAAGGATCCTAAACATGATTCTATTGTGAATAAAATCAAAATAAGTTGCAGAAGAATTACAATGATCGGTTGAGAATTTCAAAAATTTCTCCTCGGATGTATAAACTCCAAGCTTTGTTGAGTGTTTCCAACACTTGGGTGGGTTTCCCTATCACCTTGATTTAACTCTTTAAGTGCTAGCTTAAGAAAATTTTGCAACAAAATTTTCCCTCCAAGGTAGAGGCTCACGACAATGAGAGGTATAAGAGAGAGGAATAGTTTTTAAGTTCCAAACTTGGTATGTGGTGTTATGTTTTCCAAAAACATAATAATCAAGTTGACTTCCAAAGTTGGTGTAATGAAAATTTCATTAAATGAGCTCAACCACTTCCATCACATGTCAAAATATTGATGTAAGTAAAATGGATCCCACCACTTTAAATTCAAAATTTAGTTGGCTCATACAACTTGACTTGGGCCTGGTTTCGTTTAATCTGACTAAACGAATTTTCCGTCGCGACGTAATTAAATCTAATTTAATTAAATAATAATGCCTAGCAAAATTATTACGAAAGTCTCTTACGAATTAATTCTAAATTAATTGGTTCGCCGGAATTAAAATCCAATTTTAATTCCGCATTGAAATCTGATTTCAATTAATATATCCAATATATATTTAATCGATTAATTTCAAATTAATCATGTTCTCTCTTCTAGATGAATTTAATCCTAGATAAATTCTTGCCTCAATTAATCCCAGATTAATTTTCTCTCTCATAATTAATTCCAGATTAATTCTGTTCGAGTCAAAGATCATCGGTGAATCTTTGGGAAGCGACCCAAGAGGTCCCTGGATATGTTGGCAGTAAATACGGTCATCGTACTATCCGAACATGTGCGTACCCCGTACCACGTTCTTACCGATTTACAAGACATGGTCATCGGACTATCCGAACACATGCCTATCCAATTCTCCAGAAATATTCAACGAGGAATATATAATCTGTATCAGGCATAGTATACAATGTATTGCGTAATACGATCTAGTATCGGATGTCACATGCTAGGTCTAGGGCTGGAATTGTGTCTGTCCCGTACGAAACATATATCGGATCACTAACAACTAGTCTATGTAATTGGATAATCATGACCTAGTCATATTATCCCGATAGTTGCAGGATTTAAGAGTACTAGTTCTGTATCATGCGTGATCATCATCTCCATATGACTGAAGTGATACTTCCATATTGATATCACACCCAATACACTACGATTCTCAATAAACCCATAAGAGGCATACACAGAACCTATTAAAGCTCCGGACGACCAAAACCAAAGCATACTGATTGTCGCAAGTATTAGCGATGCAAGTCTCAGGTTAAGACCACATATACCTACCCTGATTCGGATTCCCATAGACACATAGTCATACTACCAATGTGATTCCGAGGGGTCTATCTAGAGCGAAGATGTTCCCGGTCCAACAGCAAACAGAACCTCATATCACACTTGCATAAGTATCAAATACTTAAATATATGAGAACTATACCGTTAAGCTTCCATAACGCGCACAAGTGTAATACTAGTCTATTCCGCATTATCGATGTCTAGTCTCGATAATACTACGACTGGGGACGTTTAATGATTAAATCGTTCGTGAATTAATACTGTCTCATATCTTATTAATCCGAAACTAATCCTATGGACTTTTATCATTTATATATCTAAGTAATCCAATTGCAAAATGACAAAATAGCAATTTCATTTGTCACATAGTTAATTTGTATAAAAACACCATGTCTTTTATAAATAGTGATGTTATGGGTCATAATTGTCCAACTTCCAGGTTTTACAAAATACCAGATTTCTCTCTGTTCACTGGATCTGGGAAAGTTTCCACTATAGAACATATAAGGTGATTTACTCTTCAGTGTGGAGAGACGAATGATTCCCATAAATTGAGATTATTCCATGATCGTTATCAGGAATAGATTTTTCATGGTATATCAGCCTACCACCCAATTTGGTGGAGAATTAGCACCAAATGAAGTAGTCGTTCCATGCGTAGTTCTATAAAACCAAGTCTGAAGTAACCCTGGCCGATTTGAAAAATTTTAGACAGTTGCCAGGTGAGTGGGTCGAAACGTTTTTGCAATGATTTCTATATACCTTTGCCAGAAAAGGAATTTATAAAAATCGTTCAAAGTTGTTTTAAATTTGACTTTAAAAAACATTCCAAGATCGAGAGTTATGGGACCTTCTCCAACTCACCACTAGTGTAGTGAGATTTGAACGATTATTGAGGGAAGAATAGCAAATAAAGAATGCTAGTAAGGGGACTTATTATAGGAATCCAAACTATGAGATATGAGAAATAAATGTTGAATTGGCTGACCTATGTCTAGCCGAATTAATTAAAGGAAAGTCATATGTCTGTAAGACGTGGGTCGAACTACGCCAAGAGATAGAAAATGATAAAAAAAGTAGGACTTTTTCTTTTGACGTCACTAAAATTGATGCCATATTTGATCAATTATGTAAGGATAAATAAATTAAATTAAGCGACCGCCATAAATTGCCAAGCCGCGAGCAAGTTAGCGACAAGAAATATTGTAAGTGGCATAATGCATGGTCTCATTCAACTAATAGTTGCATTGTGTTTCGGAATGTGTTACAAGATACTATAGAATCTGGAACAGTTGGAATTGAACATGATTAATTCTAACTTAACTAAGATGAATTTGCCAAAATTTAAGCTGGTCTTAGATGAAGATCAGAACTAGCAACGCTCTAGTGCTATTGAGAGGATAAAGTTGCACCAAGAAAGAAAGGTTCCACAAAATTTGTGTATTCGCTGTCAGAACAGTATAGAATGGATGAAAGAAGTGGAAAAAACTTGTGAAAATGGTCCACTGAAAAGGGAGCCGACAACATGGCATCTGAAAACCTTCGCACCAAGGTTCTATGGAGAACACTCAAACTTCGTCCAGAACATCAGGACTTTTAGGTCGAGGTTTCACCGGCCCAACGTTTAGCATTCGTATAACCAGAAAATGAAGAACTATGTTCCTATGGATGAGATGACAAAGACACAATTGAGGCGATATCAAAGGAATAATGGTCGGATGATGCACCAGCGGTGTGAGGTGAAAGCTCCCACTGGCCATGAAAAGCGAGGCCATGTCCTCCCAACTGACACCCTTATGAAAAAAAGGTTAGTTATGTAAGGGTTTTAGGGGCTAAATCCGGTAACGCAGCGGAAACGGTGGAAAATCAAATTTTTCGATTTCAAAAAATTTTCTCGGATAAATTAAATAAACATATTTATTTAATTACCCAATAATTAAATTATGAAATAAAATTCAATAAATCAAATTTATGTGAATTTACCGAATTGCCCTTACACTTTGTATTTTGTTCATTTTAGTCCGAAATTGTCCGAAACAATTTTGAATGATTCTAAATCATTACTAATATGAATTAAACATGTTCCAAATGTCAAAACACAATTTGCAACCAAAAACCCAAAAATATATGCCCAAGGCCGAGAGCCTCATTAGGGGGGGTTTGTGCATTTTGCACTTTCATGGTTCAAAACACATCAAGGCAAAATCCAATCAACCCAATATTTTACATGCATAATATACACATCCAAATACACCATATAAATGAAAATCCCCAAATTTGAAAGTGGTCTTAAACCATAATTTTTCAATTTCTTCAAATTGGACAAATTAGACCAAATTGGTTAAATCAATTACTTCAAACATGTTTCTTCCATCCAATTCAAGTCTCAACACAATGAAATAACTATAGATCAAATCTAGGTCATTTAAGAGTGGGTCAACAACTCTAGATTAGCAAAAAAAGTTCTGAAACTATGGAAAGAATGCTTATTACTACACTAGTTACATTCTTCCAACTTCATACATGCTTAACCCCTTCATCAAACTTTCATCCATCAAAAACAAAAAGAATAATGAACAGAAAAACTTAAGAACATCACCAAGTGAAGCCCACAACAAGAGGAACAAATTACTCTCTAATGGAAGGTTGGAAATACTTACTAAATTCCAAACTTTTCTTTGATTTTCTTTTCTTTTCTCTCTACTTTCTTTGGTTTGTTTTAATGGAGTTTTTTTGATAAAGTATATTAGGTTATTAAAACCCTAAATGAAACAAAACAATATATACTTGTTACAAAAGGCCTTGGCCGAATTTGGCCTAAACCAAAAACAAGATATATTAATTTCATTTCATTTGAATTTCATTTTGCCAAGTTGATAAAATGATCATTACACTTTAATGATAATTTTCAACAAGTCAACAATGGCAACTAAGTCATTAAAACAAATATCTAAACCTTAAGATATTTATATTTTAATTAATTTAATCATTTAACAATTAATTAATTAATTAATTAATTAAATACAAATATATTAAATATATGTATTATATTTACATTAAATATTAAATACATATATTCATTTATGATATTAGTCAAATATCTCAATTTGAAAATTAATTAATGTGCATTTACATTTAATACTTGATTAATTTAAATGTTGCTCTAGTGCTTTACGAGTATATTTCATTATTGAGACTCTCTAGATTCAGGCATATCCGTCACGAAATCCAATTTCGTGTCCATAATTTATCCACCCGTAAATTATGACGATCACGGATAAACTCGTTGAATCATACAGGTCGAGGTCATGGCAAATGTATAATTCCTTTGTCACAGGTATCCAGATATATCCCAGAGATATAGATGTAAACATCAAATCTCTATGGGGATTATCCAGTCGACTATTCTATTAGCAATCTCAAAAGGAATGTTTAGAACTAGTTTCTAAACTGTACCACGGGCCCATGGTTTTTATCTGATTGCTAATCATATGGACTATCTATGCTCTGATACACAGAACTGACGGATCCTATCTTGACACACACAGGACATCCTGAGGATCTATCTACACCCAACGAACAGGCGGAGGTCTGATCTAAATAGATCGGTGACATGACTGTCATCTAAATGTAGAGATGTCTCATGTGCCCACAGTGGCATCTCAAGTCTAAGAATAAGAATCACAAGTGCTACTCAACCCGACAAGATTCTTATTGACGTTGGTGTACCATCCATTAAGAATCTTCGGTGAGTCGTTCAGTGTTTATCCGCTATAAATACCTACACGTCTATACTAGTCTCCAAGACTTATGGTTCATTGAGAAACCATTGGAATCATATATTCCAGTATATGACATGTACCGGTCTCAACGGGTTTACTTTACTGACCAAGTAGTGTAAACCTTGACCAGAAACTGTCTGAGAATGACAAGTCATGATACTACTCAATGTCAGTTGCGACGCTTTTGCAATAGTACCATGACTAGTCATTCTAAGGTCATTACGTCTTTACCATATTAAAAGATACATTATATTATAGAAACTGCATATATTATTCATAATAATAATGTTTTACAGAAGTATTCATAAATAAATACAACCGGGAATTGGCGCTCTGAGCACCAACCCTAACAAAATCTCCCACTTGCTCTAGTGCCAATAACTATTGTATCTAATACCCATCGACTCCACGTGTTTATCAAACAACTTCGGAGGTATGGCTTTCGTCAGCGGGTCTGCTACATTATCTTCACTCGATACCTTGCACACGACAATATCCCCTCGCGACACAATCTCTCGAATGATGTGGTACTTGCGTTCCACATGATTCAACTTCTGATGCGCCCTTGGTTCCTTTGCTTGCGCAATGGCTCCAGTATTATCACAGTATAACGGAATCGCATTCTCGATACTTGGGATAACTCTCAATTCTGTGATAAAGTTCTTTATCCACACAGCCTCTTTTGCAGCTTCAGAAGCTACAATATATTCCGCCTCAGTGGTGGAATCTGCTGTTGATCCCTGTTTGGAACTCTTCCAACAAACTACATCTCCGTTAAGGGTAAATACGAATCCAGATGTAGACTTTCTATCATCGGGATCCGATTGGAAATCGGAATCCGTATACCCGTTAACTTGCAGTTCGTTTCCTCCATAAATTATTAACTTATCCTTAGTACCTTTAAGATACTTTAGGATATGTTTAATGGCCATCCAATGGTCATTACCTGGATTGGACTGATATCGACTAGTTACGCTAACAGCGAAACTAATATCAGGCCTCGTACATAACATTGCATACATTATACTGCCCAAACACGAAGCATAAGGTTGGTTAGACATTCTAACCTTCTCATCTTCTGTTTGTGGACTAATCTTCTTTGAAAGATGAATCCCATGTCTGAACGGTATGATTGCTGTCTTACAGTTACCAAAATTATACCGTTCCAATATCTTATCTACGTACGTTGATTGGGATAACCCAATCAGCCTCCTTTGTCTATCTCTATAGAGTTTTATCCCTAAAACATATGAAGCTTCTCACAGGTCCTTCATGGAGAAAATCTTACAGAGGTACGCTTTGACGCTTTGTAATATACCTAAATCATTCCCAATGATTAGGATGTCATCAACATATAGGACTAAAAATACGACCATGCTCCCACTGGCCTTCTGATACACACAAGATTCTTCTAAGTTCTTGAGAAAACCAGACGATCTAATAATCTCGTCGAATCGAAGATTCCAACTTCGTGAAGCTTGTTTAAGTCCATAAATGGACTTCTTAAGCTTATATACCATGCCCAAGTTTTCGTTGGACGCAAACCCTTCCAGTTGTTCCATATAGATTTCTTCATCAAGAAATCCATTTAGAAAAGCCGTTTTGACATCCATTTGCAAAATCTCGTAGTCATGATACGCAGCTATAGAAAGCAAAATCCGAATAGACTTAAGCATTGCTACTGGTGAAAAAATTTCATCGTAGTCGACGCCAGGTCGCTGCGTGTAACCTTTTGCTACCAGTCGGATGTTGTAAGTTTCAACCTTACCGTCAGGCCCGCGCTTCCTTTTGTAAACCCATTTACAACCAATAGGAACAAATCCTTCGGGAAGCGGAACCAAGTCCCAAACTTGATTCTCATGCATTGAGTCTATCTCGGATTTCATGGCACTTTGCCATTTCACGGAGTCGATGTCTAACATCGATTCTCTATAGGTGAAAGGATCTGACTCTTCAACTAAGAGAACATCCAGACTCTTTTCTTGTATCAAATACAAGCGTTCATGAGGTCTAGATACCATTCCGACCTACGGAGTGTGTGTGTTGAAGGTCTTCATCTACTTGAACTACAGGTTCCTCCGTTGGTTCGTTGTTTTCAGGTTGGACTTCATCAAGCTCAACCTGTCTATGATTACCACCTTCTGACAAAAATTCTACTTCTAGAAATTTTGCGAAGCGAGCTACGAACACATTTCGATGCTCGGTATCATAGAACATATATCCCCTCGTATTCGAAGGATATCTGAAAAACCTAAACTTTTGCCCTCGAGGCGAAAGCGTATCTTGCTGAGTCACCCTGACATAGGCAGGACAACCCCAAACCTTAATATAATTAAGATTTGGTCTCCTACCGAACCATATCTGATACGGAGTCGTAGGAACAACTTTTGAAGGAATCTTGTTCAAAAGATGTGCAGCTGTTAAAAGAGAGTAGCCCCATAAATAATAAGGCAAATCTGTGAAACTCAACATTGATCGGACCAAATCCAATAAAGTCTGATATCTCATCTCATATACTTCATTGTGCTGTGGAGTACCTAGAGGAGTATATTGAGCGAGAATCTCATTCTCCTTCATATAATCCATGAACTCACCACTCATATATTCGCCGCTTCGATCAGATCGAAGGCATTTAATATATTGACCAATTTGTTTTTCTACTTCATTTCGGAACTCTTTGAACTTTTCAAAGGTTTCCGATTTATGTCGCATCAAATAGACATAATCGTACCATGACGGATCATCGGTAAAGGTAACGAAGTACGAATAACCACCGTGAGCAGTTTGACTTAGTGGACCACATACATCAGAATGTACGAGTTCTAATAAGTTAGCGGCGAGGTGTCCAACACCAGAAAATGGGGCTTTGGTCATCTTACCCTGAATACAGGATTCACAAGTTGGATAGGATTCAATGGTAGGATCTGGTATCAAACCATTCCTAACCAATCGGGTAAGGCGTTTAACGCCTATGTGACC
Organism: Zanthoxylum bungeanum; assembly: GCA_019454045.1. Taxonomy (NCBI): domain Eukaryota; kingdom Viridiplantae; phylum Streptophyta; class Magnoliopsida; order Sapindales; family Rutaceae; genus Zanthoxylum; species Zanthoxylum bungeanum. Next base: position 247,496 of record SKCR01029763.1, read on the forward strand.
CAGCCGCATATGCCAAAGTTCAGTATTATTAATTACGGGTAAACTACGTTTATTAACTCCAGTATTTAAAATCTTTTGAAGTTTGCAATGTATAATGACCATGCTAGTTTGGACAACAAAGGATCTGAATATTACTTTTATCATATAAATACAAAGAACTGTTCTTAATATTAATACGATAACCTTCTGTATCTAATACAAAAAGAGATATAATATTAGCTACACATCCTGATACAAAATGACAGTCATATAACAAAAGTGTTCTATTCGGTAATGAGATCTTGCATACTCCCACTGCAACTGCATCCAAAGAGTCTCCACTCCCGAATCGCAACTGCATCTCTCCAGGCTTCAGTCTTCTACTTTCTTTCAGCACCTGCAATGAATTGCAAATGTGAATGGGACAAGCAGAATCTAAAATCCCTGGATGTAACGGCTTCACAAGCCAAAGATAAATCAATAACTGGAAAAATAAATGTACCTGATGTAGATGTTATCTCCCTCCTCAGCTGGGTGATGTAGTCAGGACAATTCTTTTTCCAGTGCCCGACTTTGCTGCAGTGATGGCACTTGTCATCAGAAGCCCTTTTGGGCTTAGCTATCTTTGCATGTGGTTGAGGACCGAAACTCTTCTTCTTCTCTTTCTTCTTCTTTCCCTTTGACCAAGTCTAGGAAGAAGCATATAGAGAAGTAGGTCTCGGAGGGCGAGTCGGTACTCCCTTCTTGAGGTCCTCTTCCGCCGTGAGCAACATCCTATGCAGCTCTTGGTAGGTACAGATAATCTCGTTCATGTTGAAATACACCACAAACTGGCGATAAGAAGCTGGGAGCGAACCAAGAATGACACTCCTATCGAGAATGTCATTCAGAATGAGATCATGTTGCCTCAGTTGATCAATCAAATCGATCATCTGAAGAACATGTGGGCTAACAACTTACCCCTCATCTAATCGCGCATGGAACAATTCCATTGCGACTTTGTGAACAATCACTTGTTCTTGGTTCTCAAATGACTGTCTCAATCGAGTCATATTGTATAAGCATCTGACATGTCATAATACTGTTTCTTGAGTCCCGGTGAAAGCGAACTTAAGATGTATGACTTAACTTTTAAGTCATCATCCTTCCAAGATAGGAAGACTTCGCGTTCTTCCGGAGTAGCATCCTCTGCCACAGCAAGCGGCAGTGGACCCTCAAGAACATATCCTAATTTCTCGGAATCGAGGACAATCCTCAAATCCAATTCCCAATCAGCGAAGTTATCAGCGCCTTTAAGTTTGTTCGCATCAAGCATACGCGCAAACTGATTAGTGGATGGTGCCGCCATCGCAAATCTATCATATAGATCACGAAAAACGGTTAGCAGATATAAAGCAGTTTCATATAATATCAAAAGCATAAACTAGATCATGGATTTTTAATCTAAAAATGTCTCTCCCACTAAATCATGCAATACTGTAATCCCCAAACAGAATACAAAGATTTAATAATTAAATTAAATATAAATAGTGAAAAGTGGATCCCGTGAATATATTTCAGCTCACATCAAGGCACGGTCTCGCCTACGTATATTCATCAGGTAGACAACTCATTTGTCAATCACCCAATAGTGACTCCTGGGTTTCCGGTCCTGGTCGTTTCTCGTTGTCGCTGCTAAGGCAGACCCACAAGGAGACGTACCAAGGTTAAACTCGTCAAAGATAAACTCAAGTTACTTGCGTAACCCTGACAGCTAGGGCACGTTCAGGATTCCGCTTTCGCTTGAATTTATCTAATATCTAATATACATCTGGTATAAATAAATCTCTATCGGCTACACCCTCACAGCAGAGGCATGGTCTCAGATGTAGTTACGGAGAAATATTCATAAACCGTATTGACAAGACGGACCATATAACATGCATCAAATACATAATTACATTTAAACTTTATTTATTATGGATTTTCCGCTAAATGTCATACACCCTAAATCTAATCAAATTAGATTAAAATAAGCATGTATAAAGTCAAGAAAACATGATTAAACATTGACTTAATTAAGGCTAATCATTTTAGGGGGCCTAGAATTAGACTCTCTTTGATACCATTTTGTACGGGATTTAGGGGCTAAATCCGGTAACGCAGCGGAAACGGTGGAAAATCAAATTTTCTGATTTCAAAACTTTTTCTTGGATAAATTAAATAAATATATTTATTTAATTACCCAATAATTAAATTATGAAATAAAATTCAATAAATCAAATTTATGTGAATTTACCGAATTGCCCTTACACTTTGTATTTTGTTCATTTTAGTCTGAAATTGTCCGAAACAATTTTGAATGATTCTAAATCATTACTAATATGAATTAAACATGTTCCAAAAGTCAAAACATAATTTTCAACCAAAAACCCAAAAATATTTGCCCAAGCCCGAGAGCCTCATTAGGGGGGTTTGTGCATTTTGCACTTTCATGGTTCAAAACACATCAAGGAAAAATCCAATCAACCCAATATTTTACATGCATCATATACACATCCAAATACACCATATATGAAAATCCCCAAATTTGAAAGTGGTCTTAAACCCTAATTTTTCAATTTCTTCAAATTGGACAAATTAGACCAAATTGGTTAAATCAATTACTTCAAACATGTTTCTTCCATCCAATTCAAGTCTCAACACAATGAAATAACTATAGATCAAATCTAGGTCATTTAAGAGTGGGTCAACAACTCTATATTAGCAAAAAAGTTCTGAAACTATGAAAGAATGCTTATTACTACACTAGTTACATTCTTCCAACTTCATACATGCTTAACCCCTTCATCAAACTTTCATCCATCAAAAACAAAAAGAATAATGAACAAAAAACTTAAGAACATCACCAAGTGAAGCCACAACAAGAGGAACAAATTACTCTCTAATGGAAGGTTGGAAATACTTACTAAATTCCAAACTTTTCTTTGATTTTCTTTTCTTTTCTCTCTACTTTCTTTGGTTTGTTTTAATGGAGTTTTTTTGATAAAGTATATTAGGTTATTAAAACCCTAAATGAAACAAAACAATATATACTTGTTACAAAAGGCCTTGGCCGAATTTGGCCTAAACCAAAACAAGATATATTAATTTCATTTCATTTGAATTTCATTTTGCCAAGTTGATAAAATGATCATTACACTTTAATGATAATTTTCAACAAGTCAACAATGGCAACTAAGTCATTAAAACAAATATCTAAACCTTAAGATATTTATATATTTAATTAATTTAATCATTTAACAATTAAATAATTAATTAATTAATTAAATACAAATATATTAAATATATGTATTATATTTACATTAAATATTAAATACATATATTCATTTATGATATTAGTCAAATATCTCAATTTGAAAATTAATTAATGTGTATTTAAATTAATCAAGTATTAAATGTAAATACATAAAAAATTAAGGAAATGACTATCGGGGTCCCTAAACATGTATTTTGCGTTTAACATTTAAACGACTTTATAAATAATCAATATTATTTATAAATGTTGCTCTAGTTCTCTACGAGTATATTTCATTATTGAGACTCTCTAGATTCAGGCATATCCGTCACAAAATCTAATTTTGTGTCCATAATTTATCCACCCGTAAATTATGACGATCACGGATAAATTCGCTAAATCATACAGGTCGAGGTCATGGCAAATGTATAATTCCTCCGTCACAGGTATCCGGATATATCCCAGAGATATAGATGTAAACGTCAAATCTCTATGGGGATTATCCAGTCGACTATTCTATTAGCAATCTCAAAAGAATGTTTAGAACTTGTTTCTAAACTGTACCACGGGCCCATGGTTTTTATCTGATTGCTAATCATATGGACTACCTATGCTTTGATACACAGAACTGAAGAATCCTATCTTGACTCACACAGGACACCATGAGGATCTATCTACACCCAACGAACAGGCGGAGGTCTGATCTAAATAGATCGGTGACGTAACTGTCATCTAAGTGTAGAAGATGTCTCATGTGCCCACAGTGGCATCTCAAGTCTAAGAATCACAAGTGCTACTCAACCCGAAAAGATTCTTATTGACGTTGGTGTACCATCCATTAAGAATCTTCGGTGAGTCGTTCAGTGTTTATCCACTATAAACACCTACATGTCTATACTAGTCTCCAAGACTTATGGTTCATTGAGAAACCATTGGAATCATATATTCTAATATACGACATGTACCGGTCTCAACGGGTTTACTTTACTGACCAAGTAGTGTAAACCTTGACCAGGAACTGTCTGAGAATGACAACGTCATGATACTACTCAATGTCAGTTGCGACGCTTTTGCAACAGTACCATGACTAGTCATTCTAAGTTCATTACGTCTTTACCATATTAAAAGATACATTATATTATAGAAACTGCATATATTATTCATAATAATAATGTTTTACAGAAGTATTCAAAAAGAAATACAACCGGGAATTGGCGCTCTGAGCACCAATCCCAACAAGTTATGGATGCTAAGGATGGTGGCGGTGAAGAGGGAATCAATCTGGACTGTAAAGATCGAACCAAGTTTGACCGACGAAAGAAGCGGGATGAGACGGATGATGAAGAACCACCCATTGTTATTCAGTTTGGCAGCATGCCACTGGTTGTGGCTGATCATTACTTGCTGTCTAAAAATTCAAACGAGACAATGATGGGACCCCTGGAAGGAGTGAAGATTTCTACAACGGGGAGGAGACAAGATTTCAACACTCGAGGCACAAAGCCCTCGAGTGTTGATAGACAGTGTGGGCGGAGCCCTTATGATATGATTTTGATGAGATTTGTGTGGACCTGAGGTCCTTTTATTTGTTTGGAGTATTCTTTGATTGTCTTGATGTTGGACTGTGATCCAGGTTGTCCGGTTTTAGGATACATCATGTCAGATTTTTGTAAATTTAGAGACTTTTGGAGATGGGTCAATTCTATTTCCTGCCGGTAGCATTCTGCTTCTGGCGGGGTGTTACAAAATCAGAAGCTGAAATTTTACTGGAATGGTCCATAATGTATCTAGTTTATGTAAGTTTTTACGGTTCTCAATTTTGATACTATAAACTCAAATTATGGACTGAAGTTTAAGGGCTGTGCAACTGGAAAAACTAGGCACACGGACAGCAGGTTTTCCGAATTCATAAAAATCGGTCTGACCTCATCTTAAGTCCAAAAATTCTAAATTGTGGATATGTTACTCCCCTATGTATCTAGTTTACCCGGAAATTTATGCTTCATCAATCAGACACCACAAACTTAACTTATAAGTAAATATTCACAACATGTTCGGATAGCATCATAATCCAACACCATTATTTAACTTCCTTATTTCGCCCTATCATTTAATCCTTCCAACTCGGCGACCCCCCAACAGGATTTTCATTATTATAAGTACTCTACATAACATATAAATCATGTTTAATTTCATAATTTAATATGATTTTGGCATTTCATCAAACATTTGGTGTGCCAAGTGCACAAACTTCACCATTTCTATAACACAACACAACATCAACACTATTTAAACCATAACCTTAACAAATACATATAATACCATCAACAATACCCTCCAATATCTTTCATATTCATCCCATAGATCCCAACTTAATCTCATTCCTATGGATTTCATAAATTGGGGTTTTCTCACAAAACATATTTTCTTAAGTCAATAACCACTAACACAACATTAAATTCAAGTCAACAACATATTTTAATCATCAAACCTTCAAAATTCAGTAAATTAGGATTTGGTTAGGATTTTACTCACCTTGATTTCACTTTTTTCTCCACTAGCACAACCTTCTAAGCTCCTTTTTCTCTTTTCTAAGTTTGCATGTGATGATTGAAGCTTGAACACTAGGTTTTGGTTGCTGCAATGGAGAGAGTTATGGAGTTTCCTCTATCTCTCACGTTTCTACTTCTTCACAAAATGAGGGTTGAATGCAATAGAATTCTCTTTTATACTAGGGGCAGAATGCAAAAGATTAAATGATGAAAATATTTATAACTTTAAGAATTTTCCAGTTCAATCCATAGATATTGTTCATCCATATTTGAGTTGCATTTTTGATCTATTTCTGTTTCGAATTGAATGAATGTCCAACATAAAAGTTATAGATCCCGGTCTTAGCTTTCCGACGATATATAATTCATAGAAATAAGAGATTGTATGAGGAAATTATGGTCCGAATACTAAAGGTTGTCCGTATTGAACCTTAAAATTAATTTTGTATCAGTACTATAAGGAATTTGTCGAATAAGCTTAAAGTAATTTCATGAGCCTAATACACACTTTCATATGATCATATAACAAATATTATACCATTCCTAACTTAATAGTCGTCGGGTTACCGAGGTGTTTCAGAGTGAAAACATGTAGTTCTTATTTCTCAGTCTTTGTCAGCATATATTTAAATCCAACTTTGTAACTTATCATCTTCGCAACTGAATTTGGATTTCGTACTAAATTGAATTGTATTAAGTTTTTCATGTTTTAATAGAAATATAATTTTAAAGTTTCAATTACATTTAAATTTTTATTTAATAACTACCGATCATAATTTATTAAAACTTCAATAGACAACAAATCCAAATCCAATCACAACTGGAATGAATAATCATTTTATGAGTACTTAATAATATCACATTCTCTATTCGAGTTAAAACAAAATATAACCAAACCGCATATTCTATAAGTAAATTTGTTTTTTGGGCAGTTATGAGTTATCCTTACGTTATAAAATTAAAATTTAACATTAAAAACATGTTTACACACATTTGCTTTCATTTCAATCACAATTTGGTTCTAGTGAATCTAGTCTTAAAATAATCTCATTTTTTTTTAAAACAGCTCAAATTTGCCAAAGCTGAAATGAACAAAAGAGTCTCTTTTCTTTTCTTTTTTTTTTTTAAAATCGGGATGTCAGAGTCAGTTTACGTGAACCTCGACTAATCCCTAGAATCTGTATCTCGCGCTCTAAAAAGTTTCCTAGTACATATCAAAGTAAGACATTGGCTTCTTACACCAGGGGGCATGACCCTCAAAGAGATGTATTTAGTGGATTCGAATATTGAACCTGAGATGGAGCAAACCACTCAAGTCTCAAGGCTTTTACCACCAAGGCAACTCCTTGGGATTAAAAGAGTCTTACATAAGAAACCAAAGGAAAAAAAACCTAGATAGCCTATCTAGCAAATCATTGAACAAGAAAATTAATACAAGTCCAACCTTGAGAATAATAATACATCATCATAAAACAAAGATATAAAACAAAGATAACCAACTAGAAGTTAAACCAAAAATCTTAAAAATTATATGATTAAGCTCAATCCAAATACACTAACATATAACCATAATCAAAGTTCGAAAGAAATATTTCTCGTTTCTACCATTGGCAAAAATATTTCCACAAAGAGAACATGCTTTCCGGATTATCTTGAAACACCCATGGCTTATAATAATCTCATAAAATACTTCATTAAATATTTCATCTTAAGGTAATTAATTATATTTGCTCTATTAATTTCTTCATTTGCAACCTCCTTGGCATGAAGTCCATCCTGCTCCACATTTATAACAAAACTGAAACTGGCACCTGCAGCCACAGTCATTATAAGTTTCAATAGAACTAAAACTAGGGAAACAAAAAAACATTTTTTCGTTTTCAAAAACATTCTGTATATTCAAAAACAGCAATCTCTACCAAACGCTTCAATTAAATTGAACTGAATTAATAAAGCTAGAACCATATTTGACCTATTTTGTGCATAGATATGCGGCAGATATATCATGGCGAATTCTTCACAAAAAAAATAAAAATAAAAAAAAACATCTTCATAACATATGATATTATTGGACTTGAACTAGTAGGGAAGAAAATAGATTTATGATGGAATCAAATATGCATCTTCCATTATTTGATGAGATATTTATTCCTAATTTTAATTTTCAGAATACTAATTTTGACATAAATGCTTTCAGTAATAAGTATAATTACAATAATAACAATGAAGTATCAAAACAACATATCCCAAAACATCATTTTTTTTTTCAATTGTAAAAAGTTTTCAAAAGCACCATTTTTCCAAATAATGTTATCAAACCTTTTAATTAAATGTATTGGATCCAGTGCTAAACTGAACATTTTATAAATAATAATAGATAGTTATTGATAATAATTTAACTATAACTAAATTCTAAGTGTACATTACTATTAAAGCACGTAAGGCTAAAAAAACATAGCACAACTTAACTAGCTAACTTTTAGATCCAAATTCTTAATTAAATTGGAGAAAATTAACCATTATGTGTTCAGATATCTGAGTTGTCACAAAATAGAGTTTTTCAATTTTAGAACAATTTTAGAAATGATATGTCCCTGTATTTGTAGAACAATGATCGACTTATACCCTCAATTCAAGCCCCTACAAGAACTCTTTAAAAAATTTTATCGAAAAATTAGATCGAAGTATATATAGCTTTCCAAATATTGATGGAATTAGATATATCTCCCTGTATATAGTGGTAAAAGTCTCATCTCTAATAGATTTAAATTCTTGAGCTATATTTCGAAGACCTCTATAGTGTATATATCTCGATTCCCAATAGATCATATGTAACCCATCTTATGGACGCCCTACGAAAGTCATATATCCTATATCACTACGGGAACTCTTATAGGGGTAAAGGACTCATGCTCTAGTAAGTGCAAATTCCTATATCAGAAAATTAACCATTATGTGTTCAGATATCCGAATTGTCACATAACAGAGTTTTTCATTTTGGAAATGATATGTTACTCTGCTTGTAGCCTAGTGATTGACTCATACCCTCAGTTCGAGCCCCTACAAGATCTCTTTACAAAAATTTTATCGAAAGATTAGATCAAAATATATATAGCTTTCCAAATATTGGCGGAACGAGATATATCTCCCTGTATATAGTGATAAATATCTCATCTCTAATAGATACAAATTCTTGAGCTATATTTCGCATACTTCTACAGTGTATATATCTCGATTCCCAATAGATCATATGTAACCCATGTTATGGGCGTCCTGTGAAAGTCATATGTCCTATATCACTACAGGAACCCTTATAGGGGTAAAGGACTCATGCTCTAGTAAGTGCAAATTCCTATATCAGAAATTTTAATGTTGTATTATAGGGTTTTTTTTTTTTTTTTTTTTTTAATAATGCTTATGTAACTTCACAAGTCTAACTATAATAACAACAATGAAAGATCAAATATTATAAACTGACCTGCAAGTCATATGAGGGCAACCTTCAGTTCTTTCAACAAAGAATTTGCAATGAGGGCACCTACTCCATTGCTTCTCCTTGGCAAGCTCTCTCACCATCAAATCTTCTCTCCCTTTTTCATCAACATTCATTATCTGATACTCCTCACAATCAACCGCAGGGTGCCATGGAACATAACACTGAGCACAAAACAATCTATGGCAAAAAGGGCACTCAGATTGTGTTATAACAAACTCTCCTTCTCCATTTTCATACACCATCATGGCTGAACAATCCTTGAATGGACAGTAAAACTTTTGTGAAACATCAATCAGCTTCTCACAAAGTACTTCCTCCCAAAGCACAAGCAATTCCATGGGAAGCACTTGCTTACAAGCATCAAATTCCAGGATGGATTTGCAGTCCAAACCAGGGCATGTAACAGTAGTAATGCTATCTTGAACCTTTGTGGCCACATGCTTGCTTATGCAGTCATAACAAAATGAGTGAACACAAGTCTCAATATTGAACATTTGATCATTTTCTTTCCTATCACAACAAATCTCACAGAAACTCAAGGATGACTCACCATCTTCTGCTTTGATTTTCACCTCCATTGATTCTTCCTTTGACATCAAGCATGCTTGGGCTGTCAATAATGATGATAAAGAAGCACTTTTCCTCATCTGGGTATTGTTTTTGGAACCCATAAGCACTTCCTGAAACTGCAACTCTTCAGCATACTTTTCATCTGATACTGGGTTGATACCCTCTAAATTTTCTTGTGACATGGCCATTCTATAAATTAAATTCTCTGTTGTAAATTTTTTTCAACACACTCTGCTTTCAAATGATTTTCACTCTAAGAACAAGAATTTTATATAATGGGGATTAAGTTGCATACTTTAAGAAGCAACTTAGCTTAGAAGTAGTTTGCTCTCATTGGGATTGGGACTCCTTCAATTAGAGGGTTTCAACTTTTGACTTGACTTGACTTAAAAGAAATACAAATTCATATTATATATTACATATTTCAGGCCTAATCTAATGTAAGCCCAATTTGCATTATATCTGTTTGGGCTGGTAGCTATGAATTGCTGTGTAAAAACAATATATATATATATATATATATATATATATATATATATATATATATATATATATCTAATCTAATGTAAGCCCAATTTGCATTATATCTGTTTGGGCTGGTAGCTATGAATTGCTGTGTAAAAACAATATATATATATATATATATTATAAAGCACAATAGGGTGGGTGGAAAGAGAAGACAATCAATGGTTAGGATTAAGAGAATAATGTATCCAAATGCTATCTTTATGTGGCTTAATTGGCAGCTCAGATTATTTCATTATAATCTAATGCTGATAAAGAATCATTCCATTATAGAATCTCTATAAAAATGGAAAATTGTGGAGGAAAGAGAAGACAATCAATGGTTAGGATTAAGAGAGATAATGTATCCAAATGCTATCTTTATGTGGCTTAATTGGCGGCTCATATCATTTCATTATAATCTAATGGCTGATAAGAATCATTCCATTATAGAATCTTTATAAAATGGAAAATGAAAACTACCAAATAAATTAAAGAATAAAATCATTTATTAAAGGAAAATGAAAACTACCAAATAAATTAAAGAATAAAATCATTTAATTAAAAATAAAATCATTCATGATATAATATCTCTAAAAATTAACAAACAAATTAAATAACAGAATCTTAATCTCTCTGTAAATTCTGTAACACCGTGCCGGAGGCACGGGCATATCTAGTAGTATATATATATATATGGAAAGTAAATAATAAGATTTAGGATAAATGCAAAGCTTCATAGAAAATATTTTGTAATATTTATAAGTAACACAAAATAAATGACTAGATAACACAATGCTTCATTTAATCAAAAAACACGAAATAAATATAATAAATAAGAAATTTATAATATTTATTAAATAAATAATATATATATATATATATATATATATATTATATATATATATATAGAGTAAAAAATTATTTTTACCAAAAATAAAAAATTAATTTATAAAATAAAAATATTTAATTAATAAAATAAAATAAGTATGTATGTTATTATAAATTAATATATATAATATATATATTAATTTTGGGGGAAGGGATAATTCATTTTTGGGTAAATGAATATTTATATAATTTTGAGGGGGACAAGTGAGGGGAAATTATCCGGGGAGGGGAAGAAGCAAATTTCTAGATTCATGTATTTTTTTGTCAATAAAAACGAATACTTTGACTAAATATAAGAACAAACAGTGCCTGGCATTTATTTGGAAGCACATACATCCGATTTAGTGATGGATGGGTTATCCGTAATTTTTCGGATACTTATATTTGTGATCGAAATCTTATATCTATAAAAAAGTTAGGCATATTATTATTTATCTTATGGTAATATCTAAAATGGTCCGGTTGGGATGAACGTGCATGAAAACAAAATGCTAAATATTTTTTAATTTGTTATTTTAAAGCAATATAGGGACCCCAAAGTAAATACCTTTTCTATTTTCTCGGCTCCTTCCTTTACCATTTGCGAACTTTTTCTCTCCAATTTTCCACGGAAACAAACAAATTCATTATGGATACTTAACTCATTACAACAAAATCAAACCCACCAAATCTCATTACATCTCCTAATCCAATGACCATTTTTGAATAAAAATTCATCCTTGCTTTTAAATTTCACCATCATTGACTCCGTTTCCCCAAACTCGCCGGCATCATCATCCATGAGAACGATTCTCCCGCCGCCGCCGCCGGCGGCGGGCTCCTCATCAGCAGCATCAGACAATCGCCGAGGTCAACGCAGGCGACCAGACCTAACGCTACCAATCCCGCAGCGGGACACATCCTTAGCCGTCCCTCTCCCCTTACCTCCGACGACAAACAACGTCCAGTCAACGAGCCACCGAAAACATCTCATCAACCCGTCGGAGCTCGAGCAAGGCGACCGAATCGGCAGCGGTAGCGGCGGCACGGTCTGGAGAGTCTTCCACCGCGCCACGTCACGCGTATTCGCCCTCAAGGTAATCTACGGTAACCACGAGGATTCCGTTAGATCTCAGATCTGCCGTGAAATCGAAATCCTCCGCGACGTTGACCACCCTAACGTCGTTAAGTGTCACGACATGTACGATCGCAACGGCGAAATTGAGGTTCTGTTAGAGTACATGGACGGTGGGTCCCTAGAAGGGGCCCACATAGAACGAGAACGCATATTAGCTGATTTAGCTACACAAGTCTTAAGCGGATTAGCTTATTTACACAAACGACATATCGTACACCGTGATATAAAACCCTCAAATTTGTTAATAAATTCTAGAAAAATTGTCAAAATTGCGGATTTTGGGGTTAGTAGGATCTTGGCACAGACAATGGATCCGTGCAATTCATCCGTAGGGACGATAGCTTATATGAGTCCCGAGAGGATTAATACTGATTTGAATCATGGGATATATGATGGTTATGCGGGGGATATATGGAGTTTAGGGGTGAGTATATTGGAATTTTATCTAGGGAGGTTCCCATTTTCCGTAGGGAGGCAAGGTGATTGGGCGAGCTTGATGTGTGCTATATGTTTTGCGCACCCACCAGAGGCGCCTGCAACTGCGTCTAGGGAGTTTAGGGATTTTATTTCGCATTGTCTGCAGAAAGATCCGCATAGGAGATGGACTGCGGCGCAGTTGTTGCAGCATCCGTTTATATCGAGAGCAGGGCAGAGTCAGGTGAATCAGAATCTCCGGCAAATTTTGCCACCTCCCCGCCCTCTTAGTTCTTAGTTTTTGTGGTTGAAATTTGGATTTTTGGTTTTTTTAAGTATTTGATCCTTAGGGGGAAGTTAAAAGTTAATTAAATTGGGGTTTATGGATTATAAAGGGGTAATCACGATGGATGATGATGATGATCAACTTCAATGAATCAATCTTATCCTTTGATAATGTTTACTCCAAAAAGGAAGAATTTTCTGTTATTATGACTTTGTCTGGCCTAATTTTCTCGTTTTAGTTATCTTGTAAATAAACTTATGTTACTCTAAGCCTAGAAAGATTGAATATTGGTTTTGAGGAAATGGGTTATTGCAGTGCTGCAAACTTTCCATTCTTAGTTAGATTTGGATTAGATCTCTTTTGTGATATTATGCTTGAATCATGGAGATTAACTTAGAAGTTAAGCCCTGTTTTGATTGTCCGGGACTATTTAATCTCATCATAGCATGAAAAATGGGGTTCTCGCTTCAACTGTTAAATCCATTTAGGGTTTGTTTCTAAATTGAGTAAGATTTGCTGGAGTTTTTTCTTCAGTTGTGTAGAATTGGCAGTATATTCTTATAACATGTTACAAATGATCTTATAATGTTATCGTGGAATGGATTTTTATAACGAGTAACATAGTATCCGTAATATTTTCTGGTCATTTGGTGGTTTATCCTCACTCTTTTCTGTAACCAGTTCATCTGTATGAACTTTTAATGGTTACTCAATCATTTAGAGCATCTCCAATGGCCCGCCATTGGGGAGTTTGGCATGCCACTGTTCATTGTGTCAAAGTGGTTTACTTATTATTATTATTTTTATATAATTTGTAAATTTAATTTTAAAGATAAAATGTTCATTTATGCCCCTATATAATTATATATTGACCCAATAAATTAAATTTTTACTATTTGTATCTCATGTTTTATTTTAATAATTTATATCCCACATGTTATAAATAATTTATTAATTCATCTTTAAAAATTAATATTAATGTAGAGATGTGTAGTGTGCTATTTATACTAGTTGTGAAGAGTGTATGATGTAGATTGAGGTTGTTGAAATGTGTGGTGTAGATTGAGATTTGTGGGACGAATATTCCAATTCGAATAATTAATTTTCTATTAATATGTATTTTTTTTTTAAAAATTTTAATGTAATGTTTGCTTTTAGTTTATAATAATAGATGCAAAATTTTATTAATTAATATATTTAATTAATTTTATTAATAGTTGCTCTTAGTGTACGATATGCTATGAGCTGAGTTTATGTTGTTGGATATGTCAGGTCATTAGGATTCATCTTAAAATTCTGAGTTCTAAGGGTGTGGATAGTTGTTACTGGGAATTCTGTTTCCTGGCAACATGTTTTTGGAAGTTCTTTTTGGCTCCAAATGAACTTTGCTTTCCATGTTCTTAATCTTAATGCTAGTGGGTTGAATTATTACATTTACATTCATTTTGAGGTTATGGAGGTGATTAGGGGGTGCGATCAAGCCGAATAGTGCTTAGATCTGCTCGGCTTGATAAGTATTATATGAGCTCGAGATCAATTCGAGTTTTACATGTGTTGTTCAAACTTGATTTGTTAAGAAAATGTTAGGCTCGAGTTCGGTTCAAATTCGATTACTAAATGAATCGATTCGACTCGAATCGATTAATTTAATTTTTTTTATTTAATCAAATTTTAAATAATTTTTGTACAGATTCAAATGTTTATGACATGCTTAGCACCTAGGGCGCCTATGCGGAGTCTAGGAAATTTCTTGAAAATTAGGGATTTCTAAAATTAGGGTTAAGGTTTGGTGGAATTTGGACAAATTCATATTAGGAAAATGTTATTTTAGTGATGGGTAAGCTTTCTAGAGGTTCAATTTGATGAACAATTGAAGAAATTATGGTTTTTGAAAAATTGAGGATTTTCAAAAAAATTTGTATAAGGAAGAAATTAAACATGAAAAAGGTAAGAAAATCCTAAAACTGATGTCGATTCACTATTTATTTTGAAATTAGAGGAGGTCAACGGTCGAATTCGGTGGCGAAAATTTGCCGGAATTGGCAGAAAAAGCCGCCCATTCCGATGACCGCTTGGCTCCAATGATTTGGGGCCAGGCATGGCGACCTAGGGCCGCCAAGCATAAACGCGCTGCTTAGGCGGCACGTTTTAGAACACTGGTCGAGTTATGTCAATACGGTCTGAGTGCAGTTTATTTTGAATAGTATTTGCGAGTAAAAAAAATGAGTCGAGTTTTAGTTAATCGAACTATTATTTTTGAATTTGAGTAGTTCATTTATTAAAGGAATCAATCTCAAACCAAATCAAATGCGATCGAACTTGAATTGTTCATGAACGATTTGTCGTAGAGGTGATATATATAATTGCTTAATAAAAATAGTCATTTATCAGCTCATTATTATATCGCCTGGGAGGTCTAACTTTTGTGCTGATGTGTTAGAAATATTGCCCACATAATCATAATGAGAGAGAAACTATAAATCTTTTTTTTTTCAGGAAAAAAAAAATCAACTCATAATTAAGAATGATAGCAGATGGGATATCTGAAATTTTTGAAATATCGCAACATATATGCTAAAATTTCGAGGTCAATATTTGTTTTCGTCAATCAATATGGATATTCGTATTCATTCAAAATATCTTTAATTTTTTTAAAAAAAAACTACTAATAAATATACAATATCCCAGTAACTAGTTTATTTAATCCAAATCTAACAAATCAATATAAATTTTTTCAACATATTTTTGAAAATCAATTTAATACAATGTAGTTTTGAAGATAATTTTTAATATAATTATCACATATAAAACTATAATTAACACAAAATTAGTAATTCAACACAATTTTGAAAATCAATTTTAATATAAGTAAATTATATAATCTCATATTCAGTTGTTGGATGAATAGTGGATATCCAATATTGATATCCACAACCATCTAATATTTATTGTGAATATCTAATTTCATATTTACAATCCTTTAAACTATAGATATATGATATTATTTTGGACGGATATTAATAGATATCCAAAATCTATATTATAAAGCACAATGGTGTAGGAGGAAAGAGAAGACAACTAATGGTTAGGATTAAGAGAGATAATGTATCCAAATGCTATCTTTATGTGGCTTAATTGGCGGCTCAGACCATTTCATTATAATCTAATGGTTGATAAAGATTCCTTCGATACTCTATAAAAATGGAAAATGAAAACTACCAAATAAATTAAAGAATAAAATCATTTAATTAAAAAATAAAATCATTTCATGATAGAATATCTCTGAAAATTAACAAACAAATTAAATAACATAATCTTAATCTTTCTGTAAATTATGTAACACTGTGCCAGAGACACAAGCAATATCTAATATTCATATAAATTGGCATTCCAATTTTTTTTTTAATTAGTATGAGCATTTAATGAATGAAAAAAATGAGTGAAACTCCTCTCTTATTGTTTTTTTGAAAAGCATTTAATGAATCAAAAAATGAGTAAAACTCCTCTCGTGTCTTTTTTTTTTTTTTTTTTTTTTTTTCAAGTAATCAAAATTCTTCCCAATTTTTAAAACCCATTGAAATCACTTTGGGGTTAAAATAGTAATGATTAAAAAGGATAATTCTATTTTTTGAAATCACATTTTATTGAAAATTATTGAGGAAAAATTGTGGAAGTTGTATTATACTGCCTTAAAGTAATATTTATCCTCACAATGTATTATAAGGTTATAGGTAAATTCACCAAATGATACAACAAAATATTAGAGATTCAACATAACACTTTATTGAATTTCTACCTGAGAACTTTCAGTTTTTAATATGAAGAAAACCATGTCCTATATATAGGAAATCAAACATTATTTCCAACAGATTTGTCATTTAGTCACATTTTTTACACCAGAGACTCATTGTTACGACAATAAGGATCCATTGTTGCAATACTGGGAGTCAGAATGCTCCTCATGTCTGTATATTTTATTATCGCGACAATAGGAATCAGAATGTTCCTCACATCTATCGCGAAAATGAGATTCATTATTGTGACAATTCATGTCTTTTCGCACCAAATGACACATAATCAGTTATTTCGATTAACTTTGCTTTTGAATTTTGTTTATCCCGACGACTTGTCCGGGTAGGTTGATTCTCGATGTATCAGCGTAAGACAATAATCGAACCAAACTGTATTTATGATATTCATATTTTATGACATCTTACATTGATAAGTTAACAATTTTATATTAAATATATATATATCCAAATTCAACAATAATAAGTTATCAGACAAAATATTTCAAAGATAAAATTATCCTAAAAAATGTGATTTGGTCTTCATTTTTTAACATTAGGAGGGGATCGAGGGTTAATGGATTTTAAATTTTGATGAGAGATTTCACTTAAAAAAAAAAAAAAGGGTTTTCGCTCATATATATGGTTATAAATTAAATAATTATTCTGTCTTCTATTTTAGAAAGGACGTGGAAATGAAAATTATAAAATGAAAGGACCTTTAAGTGAGTGATATTATATGAGACATTGCTAATGGTGTTAAAGCATAAGGTTTAATTATGAAATGTGGAATCATAATCATACTAAAAATATATCATTAATAGAAGGGATTTAATTTTTTTATTCAGAGATTATATCCTCAATTAATTTACCAAAGTTTATATATAGATTTTCTCTATTAACGATAAAAAAAAAAAACAGTTTTTAATGTGATTTTTTTGTATCTTTTAACAGACACCTTCATTTTATAAATTGGAGATATCTTCACCTAAAAATGATTATATATAAAAATAATTATATATTTGTGTATGTCGGGTCAAAGTAGCTTTATGAATATATATATAAATATCCTCATAAACGGAGAATACAAAAATAACTATATAAACAACCTAAAAAAAATAATTCAAAAATCAATTTTTTTTTTCCAAATTAATGTGTATAAGTTTTACTGTATCAACCCGAAAATTATATTATATACCGGGTGTATATGTCATCTCTCTCACAGTATGCGGGTTCCACAATTGTGTAGGGCCCGCCTTCTGTGAGAGAGATGACATATACATCCGGCACATGATATACCACCTCGTATCAACCTATCAATTCAATGATATACATTCATGGTGGACTATTTATAATATACTGTGATAATAATTAAATTATGGTGTAAAAGATTTAATTATATCCGATTGCAGAGTAACTAAAAAGTAAGCAATGTGATAAATGACTTAAAACTTAATTGTCAATCTTGAGTTCGAGTCCGGGGTGTATTTCTTTGTAAGAGACTGGGATAATCAAAAGTTTTACCTGCTCCGCTTAAGATCTGGTCAGGTGATTTAGTGACATGATTTCTAACGTTTCCAAAAAAAAAAAGTATCCCAAATTTATTATAATGTAAACAAATGGGTTCTTAATTAGATTATTTTTATTTATTCCTACTAAAATAAAAAATATTTACCACTTTTATGAAAGACAGAATCAATTTTCTTGGTTAAATGATAATGATTTATAAACCCTTTTCCTCTGAAAAAACCCTAATCCTCAAAAACTTTGCAATGTCGTCGACCACAAAGTCAAGGTGGTCGGTGACACCATTTTCAATATCAAACCCAACTTCTTCCTTCCTTCCAGTTAGTTTCCTCACCAAACCCCATTCTCATGCCCAACACCTCGCCCTGCTCCCCTTCTTCTACACCTCCTTAGTGTGGCTTTTTATTACCCGGATTTGTTGGATCAGTGGTTCCATACTTCGTAGTGATTTTATGTTGTTTTTTTTTTCTATTCGTGCAGGTTTTAATAATATTTTCATCAACATACATAAGATTTGATGCAGATTAATGTGGTAGATCATATGGTGAAGATTGAAGTTTTTCAAAATTTCTCGGGACATTCACTTTGTCTTATAGATCTATTAGTTTTTCTTTATTAGATTGGTTATATGTTGTTGTAAAAGTTTATGTTCAAAATATGTATTGTGTTGTTTCACTTCTAATTAGGAATATGTAGTCACCGACTTTGCACTGAGGCTGAGGTGGGAAGACCGGGCCGGAATCGTAATTCCTCCTGTTCCTAAGTAGTTTTAGGTGTGAATATGTATTTCTATTAGTTACGGGAAACACATGATGCATATTTTACCGTATATTATTAGGTTTTATCCTAATTAGCTTGAATCTTAGGCTTTCTTAAGTTTATTTTCGAGCTATTATTTGACCGTGTAATTACATCTTGATAGTGTTTTTATGAATGAATTTCATTTATAAAAAGTGATAATGATTTGTGGTAAATCTTGTTTATCCCCTCTAAAGCCAATCAAAACCTTCCATTTCAACGGTAATTCGTGTATCCGGCCGCAGAGGATTGCTCCCCCAAAACCAATTTAATAACGGTATTTTAACTGAATTCTTAACAAGATGACACCGCCCTTTGCTCTACGAGTCCATTCTCTGCTCTCCTTCTGTTTGATCTCCAAGAAACGTCGAGAAAATTATTCTCCTCATCCAAGAAACGCCGAGAAAATAATTCACCTCTCTGTAGTTTCTCTTAATCCCCGAGAAAATTCGCAAAAAAATGGCGCCAAAACCACCCATTTGCTTTTCTCTTCAATACATCGCGTTCTTGGTGTTCGTTTGCCCAGCTGTTTCTTGGGCAAGACCTCACTCACAACACCAATCACAAGGTTAATTTAGTCACGTTGCTTAATCTGATCAAAACCCATTAATGTTTTCTTTTTCCTGTTTGGATTCCGAGAAAATGCGGTTTCTTGGAAACCAAACAGATGTTTCTGTTATTGACTTATTTCTGTAATTTTTCTTTACTTAACTGAGATGGGTTCTTAATTATATGCATAAATTTATCAAATTCGATTTAAAGATCACATTTTTATTTTCTTGTTTATAATGTTCAATTTTCACTCACTTTCTTGGTAACCAAGCAGTCTCTATTTTCCAAAACCCTAGTAACATTTCCCCCCCTGTTTTTTGTATCTTTGTAGCAGAACCAAGTTACTTAAAATTCGTGCACAACGCCACTGATTTTCCTTCAGAGGATTATTATGATTACATTGTAGTAGGTGGCGGCACTGCTGGGTGCCCATTAGCCGCAACACTCTCAAAATCCTTCAAAGTACTTTTACTTGAACGCGGCGGCATTGCATATGGCAGGTCCAATTTGATGACTCAAGAGGGTTTCTTGACAACCCTTATGGAGATAGACACCTTTGATTCCCCGGCTCAGGGCTTTACTTCTGAGGATGGAGTCCCTAATGTCCGGGGACGTGTTCTTGGAGGCAGTAGTGCCATTAATGCTGGATTTTACAGCCGTGCTGATCAAGATTTCTATGAGAGGTCAGGTATGAATTGGGACCTGAAAGTTGTGAATGAGTCATATGATTGGGTCGAGAAGGCGATTGTATTTAGGCCTGAGTTGAGAAATTGGCAATCTGCTGTTAGAGATGGGCTGTTGGAGGCTGGTGTTGCTCCTTATAATGGGTTTAGGGTAGATCATGTCGTGGGAACTAAGATTGGCGGTTCGACTTTTGATAGATCTGGGAGAAGGCACAGTGCTGCCGATCTGCTTAGTTATGCAAATGATAGGAATATTAAGGTTGCTGTGTATGCTAGTGTCAAGAGGATACTGTTGGCAGCTAATTCACCTTATGCTGGAGCTAGGCAGGCAGCAATCGGCGTTGTTTATCGTGATCGAACAGGGCAGTATCATCATGCAATGGTGAGGGAAAAAGGCGAAGTGATACTATGTGCTGGCGCTATTGGGAGTCCTCAGTTGCTGTTGTTGAGTGGCATTGGTCCTAGGCCTTATCTATCATCTTGGGGAATTCCAGTAGTTTACAATCATCCTTATGTGGGGCAGTATATGTATGATAATCCGAGGAATGGTATTTCTATTGTGCCGCCAATCCCACTTGAACATTCACTGATACAAGTAGTTGGGATTACTGAGATTGGGGCTTATCTCGAAGCAGCATCGACTGTCATTCCTTTTGCATCCCCTGCTCGTTCTGTTTTCATTGGGACACCATCCTCTCCTCTGTATCTTACTGTTGCTACACTGATGGAGAAAGTCATTGGGCCACTTTCCAGTGGTTCATTAAGGCTGGCTTCAACAGATGTGAGGGTGAATCCGATTGTTCGTTTCAATTACTTCAGCAATCCAGTGGATGTAGAAAGGTGTATAAACGGTACACGCAAGATTGGAGAAGTGCTTAGGAGCCGGTCAATGGATGATTTCAGGTTCCATGAATGGTTTGGTGCTCGGAACTTCAGATTTGTAGGGCCTACACTACCTGTTGATCAATCTGATCATGCCCAGATGGCTGATTTTTGCCGCAGAACAGTTGGCACTATATGGCATTACCATGGAGGCTGTGTTGTGGGGAAAGTAGTTGATCGAGATCTTCAGGTTATTGGTGTTAATTCTCTCAGAATCGTTGATGGATCGACATTTAGTATATCACCAGGACCAACCCTCAAGCCACCTTGATGATGCTGGAAGGTAATTGATTGTTCTAAATTAAGCGCAGAAAGCATCGTATACGAATATGCTTGTTGTATAAGTAATTCACTGGTTTGCTGTTTTATTTTCCAGATACATTGGGATAAAGATAATCAAACATCGCGCCAGGAATAGATGATCATTTTGCTTCCTTGCAACTGACTTGCAGCTTGCTTGTTTTATATACTTCTGTGTTTTCTGTAGCTAGCTGGCTGCCTCAAGGTAAATCAAAATCTGTTGATTTATTCTTTCTAAAAGAATACTGTACTGATGAGAAGCCGCCGTCATACTTAGCAGTCTGTTCTATAACATGATTCCTAGAATTGAATCAATTTTCTTCAACCTGTTAGGCACTTCATTCAATTTTCATAACAGTTTCTGTATTGATTGATTCTTTACTGATCTATAATTGAGATTTTGGCTCGTTAACGCGAATGATCAATGAACTAGCAGCCCTTTAATCATCCTCATTTTTACTTGCTGTAATGAAACAATCAAACAATTTTGAATGGTTATTTTTCTGTTATGTTTCTTTTGTTTTTGTTAAGATCATAGCAGAAGCTGCATTTGAAATTTGGTACTCCCAGGATCATATGCTGTTTAGGGCAAAACTGTCATTTAACATTCATTTGTGAGGGAAAAGAGGTAGCAAATAAAAAAATCTATCTGCATTTTCACAGACCTGATCATTTGACAAATATTATTGAGCAATGATATTATGGTTACAAAATATTTAGTTTTGGTTTTCTCTTTTTGTAAATTTTTTTTCCCAATAAGCAAAACTACTTAATTTTATGGGTTATTATGTCATTGTTTGGTCATTATTTTATGCACATATCATTTTTCATTATTATTTGGAGATAAAATGTTCCCATCAGTTCTCAAGGGGCGTGGCTTGGTGGTGTAAGGTTCATGATCTCATCTTGAGGTTCTGAGTTCGAATCCAGAGAGTGCATTTCTTGTAAGAGCCTGGGACAGCCGGAGGTTTTATCTGCTCCCCTTACCTGGAAGAGATGATTTGACGGTAGAATTTCCAACGATTTCAAAAAAAAAATGTCCCCATCAATGAAAGAACATTGTTTGGTGAGTGTAGGCACTGCATTTTTACATATAAGTCCTGATGATGAGTCTCGTATGGAGACACTATCTCTTTAATTGTGGAAACCGCGGGAAACGGACGTCGGAAGGGAAGAGTCAAGAATTGACACATTGTTGGATTTAATTCGCTGGAGTAGCTGCGGGTTTGCTTGTTGGACCTCCGTTTTAAAATACATATTCCTAAATAAAAAAACACATATTAAACACATGTTGAAATCAAACCATACACCAAACCCATTTCGCCCAAGCTCAATCCAAATAATTAAAATATATTTAAAACACAAATTAAATTAAATCGAATTAAATTAAATCCAATTAAATTAAATTAAATCTCATTCCTAAATTAAATAAATCAAATTAAATCACATTCTTAATTAAAACAAATCTATTTCCTAAACTAAAACAAATCACATTCCCTAATTAAAAGATACAAATCAAATAAAATCAAATCACTTCCCTAATTAAAAGATTTTTCCTTATCACATACTAATTAAAAGATATCCCCATTAATACACAAATCATTTCCCTATTCACACAAGGTAAACCCATACATTTTCCTATAAAAAGAACCCTTAACCCCACTTTTCTAACCCTGGCTCATCCTCACGGCACCAAGAAACCCTAAAACACCTATCTCTCTCGCCATAACAAACAAAGGGCTGCGCATTATTAAATGAAAACATTAGGGTTTTTCAAGGGCTGCATGCAATCGTAAGTGCGCACAAAAGAAATTAGCAAGAGGTGGATTAGGGTTTATTTTAAATACAAAGTGCGCATAATTAAAGAAGGCAGAGAGTGCGCATATATTAACAAGAGAAGGTGTTGTGCGCATATATAAAATAGACAACAAGAGAGAGAATTGGTGGCAGACACAACGAAGACAACAAGAGAGAGAGAGAGCTCACACTCACAAAGCAAACAATCAAGATCACACAAGCACCGACCACTCACGCACAAATTGCACACACAGACCACTCACGCACCTGGCCCTTCACACACCTTTTGACCACAAAACCTCCACTCACACCTGCCCCTCACTGCCTCATGCCACAACCCACTTAACTTCAACACCTAATCACACACCCCCTTCATAGCCGCATACAGCCCCCACATACAGCCTGAAATCACCGCACAATACCCTCCATATACAGCCCCTCACTGCACGCATAAAAGCCCCTGAAATAACCCTGAAACTGCCGCACAAACCATTTAATTTTCTACCCAAAACTGCACCTAAAAAACCGCCAAAACAGTCCCCTAATTACCAAAAAACAGTGAGCAGAAAATACAACAAAACAACAGCGAAACGGAGTGAAAACAGCAGCTCAAACAGCGAAACAGCGAGGAAAAACGTTGGATTAGTGAACCAGAAAAGTCGCGGAATATCAACCCTTCCGACGGCCGTGTAACGCTCTTTCGAGAGACGACAAAAGATGTTAGACCTGAGGGCACCATTTTACTTATTATCTTTCGTTTCTTTATTATTTTAATATATTATCGCATGAAAGTCGTTTGTTGAGGCATGATGTGAATTCCGGATGAACGGAATGCGTGTTCTCTATATCGGATGGAAACCCGGACGTAAATTCAGTAGCCGAATCTGAATGGACGGTAGTGCGATCTGCACTCGGGATACAATGCCACGTACTACTTAAGAGACACACGTATTTCGTTTCATCCAACCTTGGATTCGAGCATTATTTAGTCTAGTATGTTATTTATTTCTTAAGCATGATTTAGTTGTTTATTTTTAAGCATGATTAGTTATTTATTTTGCGTTTAGAATTTGCATTATGTTTATATTGTTATTTGTTTTCCACATTATATAATTGAAGTATGTTCATGAGATTGTCGTGTGTTGTCGTGTGTTATGAGGACCTACTTTCTAAACATGCAAACTTAGACATAGGATTTATTCTCTTGAATGCAAACTAGATATAGGTTGTTCTTGAGCATGTTGCGTAGATTCGGTTAAGATATTGCACAAATCACATCATTACAAGTGGCATAAGTAAGGGACCATTCCGAACCCAACAGGTTTGAGGTCTTCCTTTGCGAGGGGTGAGTGCGGCCTTAAATCTTTGTCCCGGTTCACACCGGGTGGCGATTCCATGTTATTTCTCCGGTTTAGTTCCCCCGCTGGCTATTCCGTACTCCCAACTAGGCCGCGAGCCTAGAACAGCGTCGTCGATTTTTGTGTCCTACAGTTTGACGACTCCACTGGGGATAGAGAATTGGCCCCAAAATAATATCTTGTAGTGATTGTGATCTATGCTTTAGTTAACTCTGCGTCTACCGTTGGGTTGAAAGAGGTTTAATCAAAGGCACCTTTAAGGCTAGGTAATGGTTTGGTGTCTTCCTTCATTCACTACATTTATATAAGAAAAACTGTGAAGGCACCTAGATAATCATGTACTTGTAGCTTATCGTGATGAACTAATTTGGAAGACTCGTTGTTTATTCCTGACACCAAGCGATAAGAGCCTAAGAGGCTTGGGTACTTAAGAGAGCCTCGCTTCACCCTCCCTCTGGGGAATCTACAACGGGAAATCCATTTGACAGTCAGTCACACACCAACTCGTTGGCACGTACCTTAAGGTATAAAAAGGCGCGCGCACTCTTGGTCGCTCGAATCCTTGAGTGGAGAGACCTAGTTGTGGGGAATCCTTTGTCGACGAGAGCCTTTGTATATACCCCTGCAAGCCCGCATATGAACCGTAGTTGTATATCCTAGAAGTTGCCCTTTTATGCTTTTGATAACCACGTGCATCTCGTGCATCTCATGCATCTCATGCATACACGCATCATGTTAACTCTCTGTGTCTTAAAAGCCATTATAGATATCCGTTGGGTTAGAAAAAAAAAGGGGCTTATCAAGAAGAATTTAGCAAACATGGATATCGGGGAAAGGAATCGAGAAACAGAAAATCTTACGGCAAGGATAGAAAGACCATTGGGGGGCCTTCAAAAAAAACAAAAAAAAAAAGAAAAAAAAGAAAAAAAAGAAAAAAAAAAAAAAAGAAAAAAAAAAAAAAAGAAAAAAGATAAAAGAAAAAAAAAAAAAATTGTGTTCTTAGTCCTAATAGTTAGACATAAGTCTGATGATGAAATTGATTGCTTGGAGGGTGAAACCTTAGAAACGATAAACCCTTGACGTGCTTTTATCTGATAATTTGAGTAATTGATCTATGTTAGACTCGTAAGCACTTGATTATGGTTCTTAGTAGTGAAAACCTGAGTAGTTAGCAAAGTGACTAGTTGAAGAAATTGTAGGTCGGCGAATGACCGTTTGCTTAGATGTCTATCTTGATTTGCTTATGTTATGATGTGTGGTATGGTTGAAAATGAAAGAAAAGTCTCTAAAGAAAAGAATTGAACCACCTATAACCGATAAGCGTGAAGCTACCATGGGCGAGTATTATGACCATCATGAGGATAAATGCTACCTTAAAGGGTAGGTGTGTTGAAAAAAAAAAGAAAGAAAAAAAAAAGAGAAAAAGAAAAGAAAAGAAAAAAGAAGTTCAAAATGAAAAAGAAAGAGACAAAAGAGAAAGAAAACCATACCACATTGAGCACAAAAAAGCAACTGCAGGCATAATTGAGACATCTAGGTTGGTTTGACCCATCGATCCCGATTTTTGAAACGAAATAATTGAGTTGGCTTACTTAAGGATCAAGCTGCAAAGGAACCTTTGCACACACAACACTTTGAGTCTGGCTTAGATAATTTATTCAAAGACTTATATTTAAGTTGCGTTGAATGTTTTGAAGGTTCTCTGGTTTCATTACTGAGCATTCTGTGAGGACGATAATATGTGTAGCCATTGGGACTATTTCGTAGCATGTGATATAGTATGATGATATGGAATGCCACATCACGTGGTCCACCTTGACCTAATGTAAGAAGCGGGAAGCAGAAAGCTAAATCAAGATTGGGGGTGACCAGTCTACCGCCTCGCGAATAAAGGATATAACGAGAAATTGAGCAATGAGACAAAAGAAAACTGAGCAATCACCAGAAGATAATTGACAGAAAGAAACCGTAAGCAGACCCATGGGGTAACCGAAGACATCTGTAGGTGACCGGTGCTAACACACGCGTATAACGCAAGCGCACGTATCGTTCAAGTAGTATAAAAAGTATCGATCCCACGAGGACTTAATATTTAAACTATTAATTTATGAGGTCAAATGATTACTAGTATCTAACAGGTTGTTTGATTGATTTGAAATGGTGACGATTCTAAATTTAAAAACAAGTAAATAAAATTGTTCGAAAGTAGATTTTAAGAAAATTCAATATTAAAAACTTCTAGGGTTGCAAATCTTTCCAATATTATTTAAAGATGAAGTGGTTATCTTAAAGTTGGGTAATATATTGATTATTAACCTGGAACACTAAATTATGTGTAAGCCTCTGTCGATGGTCAGACACAAATACTCAGTTTAACCTAATTGAACCATATGTCTATGTCAACCAAATTATCTGAATTCATTAAGATTAAGTTCCAATAAAGGCTACCCCCGCCCGACAGGTATATTCCTATCATGTAAGGAAATCTATTAAAGGGTTATCTATCCTCAAGGAAGATCGTGGGCTATTGAGTCTAAGGTCTTAAACCTAAAATCCATATGTCTAGTTCATTTTAGTTTACCTTATCAATTTTATTAGTGGCCAGTCAATAAAAAGGTATTAAGATTAAGACGACTCAATAAATAAATATTTATATTACCCAAACTATAATCTAACCCTTATAAACCGGTTATATTGAAATTCATCACAACCCTAGATAAATAACTTAGTTATGACACATAGTTAGGGCTGGTAAAAACTTAAAAGTAAAAGCCATAAAGTAAAAGTACTGAAAAGTAATTGCGTAAAGTAAAAACTTAAAAGTAAAATAAAATAAAAATGCTAAGGTAAAATGAATTATTTCTACTACTACTAATTTAGATATCTCCCAGAAAATAATATATAAACTTGTGATAATATTACCAACCGACCAATCTGGCGGTATCCTGATTAAGTCAAATTAGTCCAACCAGCCATAAGGCAGTAATATTTGTCCATAAACCAGCCATAAAGGCGGAACCAAAATTAAATTACCAACCGACCAATCTGGCGGTATCTTTTATTAGTCAGGTTTAAACCAGATTAAAATGAATTACCAACCGACCAATCTGGCGGTATCCTTTTTAAGTCAATATTTTAAATAGTAAATATATTAATTTTAAGGGAGATTAATCTAAATAGCAATAGTAAAAGAATTACCTTTCACCTTAGCATAGGGAAGTTACATCATCACGATGAATAGTAAAACCTGTAAAATAAAGAAAGTAAATTACTATTATTACAAAACGTAATTAAAAATTATAAAATAAATTAAAAGAAACTTAGAGAGAGAAGAACTCCATATTTACATCAAAGAAATGAGAGAGAATGATACAACAAAAACTGAAATCTCGAGCTCAATTTATAGGAGCGGGTAAGCATCTGGCATCTGACCGGTGCTTACACACGCGTATAACGCAAGCGCACGTATCGTTCAAGTAGTATAAAAAGTATCGATCCCACGAGGACTTAAAACCTTATCTATTAATTTTATGAGGTAAAATGATTACTAGTATCTAACAGGTTGTTTGATTGATTTGAAATGGTGACGATTCTAAATTTAAAAACAAGTAAATAAAATTGTTCGAAAGTAGATTTTAAGAAAATTCAATATTAAAAACTATCTAGGGTTGCAAATCTTTCCAATATTATTTAAAGATGAAGTGGTTATCTTATAGTTGGGTAAAATATTGATTTATTAACCTGGAACACTAAATTATGTAAAAGCCTATTCCGATGGTCAACTATAAATATCCAGTATAATCTAATTGAACCATATGTCTATGTCAACCAAATTACCTGGATTCATTAAGATTAAGTTCCAATTATGGCTACCCTCGCCCGACAGGTATATTCCTATCCTGTAAGGAAATCTATTAAAGGGTTATCTATCATCAATGAAGATCGTGGGCTATTGAATCTAAGGTCTTAAACCTAAAATCCCTATGTCTAGTTCATTTGAAGTTTCCTTATCAATTTTATTAGTGGCCAGTTAATAAAAAGACATTAAGATTAAGACTCAATAAATAAATCTTTATATTACCCAAACTATAATCTAACCCTTATAAACCGGTGATATTGGATTTCATCACAACCCTAGATAACTAACTTAGTTATGACACATAACTATGGCTAGTAAAAACTTAAAAGTAAAAGCCATAAAGTAACAGTGCTGAAAAGTAATTGCAGTAAAGTAAAAGCTTAAAAGTAAAATAAAAATAAAATGCTAAGGTAAAAGGAATTATTTCTACTACTACTTATTTAGATATCTCCCAGTAAAATAATATATAAACTTGTGATTATTACCAACCAGCCATATAGGCGGTAACCTGATTAAGTCAATTTAAGTCCAACCAGCCATAAAGGCGGAACCAAAGTAAACCAGCCATAAAGGCGGAACCAAAGTAAACCAGCCATAAAGGCGGAACCAAAATAAACCAGCCATAAAGGCGGAAAAGGAATTTTATTACCAACCGACCAATCTGGCGGTATCCTTTCTTAGTCAGGTTTAACCAAGTTAAATTGATTTACCAACCGACCAATATAGCGGTATCCCTTTTTAAGTCAAATTTTAAATAGTAAATATATTATTTTTAAGGGAGATTAATCTAAATAGCAATAGTAAAAGAATTACCTTTCACCCTAGCATAGGGAAGTTACCTCCTCATGATTGAATAGTAAAAACTGTAAAATAAAGAAAGTAAATTACTATTATTACAAAACGTAATTAAAAATTACAAAACTAAATTAAAAGAAACTTAGAGAGAGAAGAACTCCATATTTACATCAAAGAAATTAGAGAGAATGGTACAACAAAAACTGAAATCTCGAGCTCAATTTATAGGCGCGGGTAGGCTTCTGGCGTCGCGACGCCAAGGGCTTTGGCGTCGCGACTATGGAACAGTGATGCGTGGCACAATGAGAGCTTGACACTTGGTGACTCTGATAAGAAGATAAGGCGACACGTGGTAAGGCGGCTGAGAGCTCAATTATTATGCTGACGTGGCGATGACGTGGCGAAAGTAATTGTCGGCAATATAAGATTGCGACACGTGGTGACACGTGTCACGCTGTGATTGGTGGATGATGACGTGGCATGTTGACTCGCTTGACCAGATGACGTGGATGATGACGTGGCAAAATGCGTGACAAAGTTGACTCGTTGATCGGATGACGTGGCAACACGTAGGATGACACGTGGCACACGTGGCAATGGTGATTGTCGGCACCGTAGGATGATGACACGTGGCACGGCGCACGTTAGCATATCGGCTGTGATGGTGACACGTGGCACGGCGCACTTTAGCAAAGTCGAACTTCTCAAATTCTGACCGTTGACCCGGCGCACGTTAGCAGATCTGGTGCACGTTAGGCGTCGCGACTCTGAAGGTCTTGGCGTCGCGACGCCCAAAATGACCGAAATGCCCTTTTTGCCACTTTTTCCTGTTTTGCCCTAAATCACCTCCTGAATGTCCTGAAACTTTATTTATCTACAAAATAACACAAAACACATCAAAATATTCACAAAACTCAAGAAACTATACAAAATATTAGGTTAAATGAGTGGGAAATAGTGATAGATTTACCACTCATCAGTAGGCAAGAAGCACCGAAGAGCACAAGGAAGACCTAACCCATCGGAATAGGAAACACATTCATGCATGCACCTACAGTGAGTAATATTTTTTCATTTTCAAGACAAATGATAAATGGAAAACCAAAGTCTTTGATAACTATTCACAAGCATGTATTCACTTTACCAAGCTCATACTCTTTTCAACTGAAAATCACTTCTCTACCTGTGAAATTACAATGGCAAAATTACTAAATAGGGATAAAATTATCATTAAAACGAAGTTGTTTTAATAGTAAATAAATAAAAATAAAATAATAAAGACCGAAATGATTTCATTTTTATGATGATTTTGTCCTCATTTATTTCTCGTTTAATCTTTATCTTATTGCTCCTATTTTTTATTCTCCTTTGTTAAATTTTTTTCTAGAATTTAAATAGAAAAAAAAATGTAGTGCCTAACAATTAGGGAGCCCGAACTTTAATTAAGAGGGAGATATTTTGAAAAATAATATGTAATAATATGAAATATTTGTTTTCGAAAGTTTATATTTTTTTGAATTAAAAAAAATATTACATACTAAAATAACTTAATATATATTTATAGTTATTCTCTACATATTTTCTTATCTTAGATAACATTATATGTGTAACATCCCGCCAGAGGCATGACGTTATTGGTAAGAGACAAGGACAACCTTTCTCCATTAATCTCAAACGAATAAGAAACGGACATGACAAACTCTAACGTTTAACAACCTGTATTAAACATAATATACCCAAAGGACCTCTGGTCTATTCAAAACGCATCAAATCTCAAAAGCTAGGGTTTATACCCATAATTACACATACAACTTAAGACATTATTTTACATATATACTTCGACATGCGATGTGTGACACGAAACATAAACCAGAAATATAAACATCTCTACACAAAACACAATTCCCAGGACACTAGTACACGTGACTATAACTTGGGTTGATCCCTCGTCTCGAGCATCAACATCCAAAATTTGATGGTCGACCGATCTGGTTGCCCATCCTGCAAAACTGACAAACTGATATAACGTGAGTTTTAAAACTCAGTAAGTAGCCACACGTATCAAGAGAAGCAAGAATATCATTCAAATAAGGTATATTAAATCATATACACACATGTACTTATATGCAATTATTTACCATAACACCTTTAGACCTCATTGTGTTCTTTACCCTACATAGGATATCAGACTGCCATTTTTCGATGGTCAGAACCCCAAATCATATCAAGCGCCACGAAGGGTCAAAAATCATAAAATTATCAATAGGCTCTATGATAGAAACATATTATCAAGCGCCTCGGCGGAAACAAGATGAAAGTTCAAAAAACACAAAAGTATGTATCAAGCACAGAGACATAAATCTTTTATCATCATATATAGTCAAAACAAATTATCCGAAATTTTTTTATCAAAATCTTTACGGAATCATCAAATCAAGTATCAAAATATCGAGATATCTAAAATGGTAAAAATTAAGAAATTTACAGTGTATCGAAAAAATGATCTCAGTGATCAAATCAAATTTCAAAGTTCATGTTTTCTCAAAACCATAACAAGCACCCAAGAACTATCTCACTGGGTGAAAGAAAAATCAAGCACCCAATGTCCAGATCACGCACACTGACTGGACATTATCCGAACAAGACCATGTCGACAGAGGGTAATATGTGATTCATTTTCTAATGGTCAGGACCCCAGCACAAATGCCTCGGCGATGCTGAGACAAAACATATTATCAAGTGTCACGGAAGGTTAAAAATCATAAACATCATTAAACACCATGACAGATATATATTTTCAAGTGTCCCAATGGAAATATAATTTTACGGTTTTTAAAATATCGAAAACAAATTTCAAGCTCCGAGACGGAAACATATCGTTTTCATTTTCATCCAAAATCATATAACCAAATATCATGATACCAAAACATAAGTCAGACAAGGCAATTTTTTTCCAAAAATACTTCTTTCCGAAAATAATTAAACAAGAATACCCACACTCGATTCAAACTTTTCGTTTGATGGTAATACTTGTTAAAAAAACGACATGCAAATCGTTCATTCACAGACAAACAATCAAAAATATCTATACAAATATCAAACTTATTATCCACTGGCAAGCATTCACAATTTAGAAATATAAATTTCAGTCACAAACTAAAACCGTAAACTAGAGCTTCACACAAGAGATCATGCATAGGCTTACACGTGTTTTGGCTTATACATATAAGCTCGTACATGATCCATCATTTATTTTTAAAATAGATATAAAATGGAAACCGTCCGAACAGAATCTTAAATAGTATTTCTAAATCAATACTTACAAGCCAAATATATCACAAAGTACATTATAGATCCATCAAACATCTCATACCTCAAGAAGTACTATTATCAAAGTATATTCTATTAACATAATTCTAAATTCCTACTTATACCATTACACTCATAACATAAGACTTTGTGAATGCTTCTACCAAACTATGCTAACCACATTGGACCATCCGTAACACGTGGCTACGACCAACCCAAACCATTGGTAGCCTGCACACATAAATACATGTAGGTTTATGCCACACATATACTCACACATGCAAAAACTCATCAACATTATCAACATCATCAGTCTCATCAACAAAACCAAACCTCCCCATTATCATACTACATTTAACCAAGCCTATTATGGCATTATCAAGTTATCTAATCACCTTCATGTTAATTTTATACACTAAATGCCCTACCCATGCTTATTTCATCATCAAAAGACAAAATCAAACCTCATCATCCTTAATATCCACTCAGCCATGGGCCCAATCTTACCCTTGAAGGATTATAAAATAAATCAACACATAACTATCATCAAACATCTACTCATTTTCTTTTTTTTTTTTTGAAAATTTTAACTCAAATCATGCATGACCCAACTCAAAGCATCGATAAAAATGTACATTTATACTTGAATTTGCTTAATAGCATACTTTCTAATTTTAGGGTTCCATGGGTTTCAGAATGGAGCTAAAATTTACAAGAAAACGATTTACATCAAGAAATAAGCTGAGGTAGAAGGCTTACCTGAGCTTCCTAGGGCTTGGAATGCATGAGATCCATGCTTGATTCAAAGGCATAATGTGGGATTTTAGAGAGAAATTATCGTGAGAGGGAGAAAGAAGAGAAAAAATGAAGAAAATATCTAAGGGGTCTATTTATTGTGGGCCCAAAATCCATAGCTTTCTCTATAAAAATCGTTGTTGCGTTTGAATGCACGTCGAATTCAACTCGAATGTCCGTCAAACACAACTCGAACATGAGCATTCTGAAGTCTTGCATTCGAACTCCTGTCGAACGTGACTCGAACGAAATCCATTTGGAAAGCTTCGTTCGAACGGATAGAACAATGTGCCACAAACGCGAACTTACTGGAATGATAAATCTAAGACAAAATGAATACAAAATGATCCTGATGCTATTGGACTCAATCCAAAATCCCAACCAACATGCATACATCTAACGTGAGCAATACGCTTCGCTTACATGACGTATATGACCATGATGGCCATACTGAACATACCAAATACCTGGGGTATTACAATATGAAAACTTCATTTTCAATACTATCAAATATATTTTTTCTATATTTAAAGCCAAACTCTTATTCACCCATTGATCTCTTATTTGGTTGCATAACCAATTTTTCAACAGGTTCACAGTTGAAAATGTTCTCCCCACACTAGTAGTAGCCTTAGATAGAATTAATACTTATGTCATTAATACGTAAACTAATTGATATACTTTATCTCATTTAGTTTCAGCACTCGCTTTGCAAGATCGCTAATATCTTGTAAAACTCAACATTAGTGTGCATATCTACGTGTAATGATATCCTAATATGTTCTTTGCTTCTTCCATTTGCCAGATTTTGGTCCATCGATGGATAAAATTTTGTTTTAGTGGCGAATAAAATTTTCGCCACTAACACATGTTGTGACGCATTTTTAGTGGTAAAATATAATTTCGCCATTAATAATTTTAGTGGCAAAATAATAGCTTTTAGTGGCAAAAATTTTCACTACTAAAAGTCAATTTTATTGTAGTGATCAATAATAATGATTTGAAGTACATCAATTTCTAATGAAAACATATTGTTAATGCTTAACAAAGTAATATCTTGATTTAGGACTTGTCCACTTGACAACATTTAGATAAAGCTCCAATAACATTCACAATTATAGCAATATGCTTGCTTTGGTAATCTTTGTTAAATCGAAAAAAGGAAAAGTGGAAAATATTTGTGAAAGTTATATTTTGTTATTTTATGAACCACATATTAATTCAAAATTTAAATAAAAATGAATTAACGAATCAAATTTATGTCGAATATTAAAAGAATCGAATCAAAATATAATAGATTTGTATTTGATTCATTTAATAAATTAATCATAATATCATGATTTATTCGATAAATAAAAATAAACAAACATTCTTTTAATCCTGATATGATTTAACTACATAAATTACCGTAATTTATTTACATTAATATTTCATAAATGTATATTGTTGGGGTTGGTGCTCAGAACGCCAATCCGGACCGTATTTATGTCTGATTCATGAATACGAACATCCATTTTTCCATGATATTACTTTCTTAGTGGTTACACCTCTTGTTTTTATATATGTATTTGATCTAATTACTATTAGATTGAAACTAAATGTGGTTTAGTGATATATATATATTAGACAAAGGCCCGATAATATATAATGCAATACACAGTTACAAAACTAGTTTGTAATTGACATTTGGGAAGTGTCACTGCTAAATGTATATTATCAAATACTATTCCTGGTCAAGATTTACTAACACGGGTCGGTTAGTCAAATCGGCTGAGACCGGTACATGTCGTATATCGAGACTTGGTCAGATGGTTTATCCCAATGAACCATGAGTCTTGGGAGACTCGTATAGACGTGTAGGTGTTTATAGTGGATAAACACTGAACGACTCTCCGAAGATTCTTAATGGATGGTACACCAACGTCAATAAGAATCTTCTCGAGTTGAGTAGCATATTTGTCCTTCGACTTGAGACACCATTGTGGATGTATGAGACATCCTCCACACTTAGATGGCAGTCACGTCACCGATCTATTTAGATCAGACCTCTGCCTGTTCGTTGGGTGTGGACCGATCCTCAGGATATCCTGTGTGTGTCAAGATAGAATCCGTCAGTTCTGTGTACAGAGCATAGGTAGTCTATATGTGATTAGCAATCAGTTAAATCTATGGCCATAGTATACTTCGGAAATGAGTTCCGAATGTTATTTATAGATTGCTAATAGAATCGTCGACAAGATAGTACCTATAGAGATTTGACGTTTATATCTATATCTCTGGGATTATCCGGATACCTGTGACGGAGGGATTATGCGTATGCAATGACCTCGACCTGTATGATTCAACTAGTTTATCAGTGGTCATCATAATTTACGGGTGGGTAAATTATGGACACGAAATTGGATTTTGTGACGGATATACATGAATCTAGAGAGTCTCACTAATGAAATATACTCGTAGAGCACTAGGGCAACTTTTATGAATAATGATGATTATTTATAAATCGTTTAAACGTTAAACGAAAAATACATGCAAACAGGCCAAACCATCATTTCCTATGTAATGTGTATTTGTATTTAATATATGATATATTAAAAACACATTAATAAATTGTCAAATAAAGGTATTTGAATATATCATTTATATATGTATTTGAGCTATTTAAAGTAAATATAATACATATATTTGAGATATTTGTATTTAATTAATTGATTAATTATTTAATTGTTAAATAATTAATATAATTAAAATATAATATCTTACCAAATAATAAAGTTAGGAAATGATTATAAGTGTAAATTGTTGACTTTTTACTTAAAGGAAAAGGTTGTCAAAATGATTTTGACTTCTTTAGATA
Organism: Zanthoxylum bungeanum; assembly: GCA_019454045.1. Lineage (NCBI taxonomy): Eukaryota > Viridiplantae > Streptophyta > Magnoliopsida > Sapindales > Rutaceae > Zanthoxylum > Zanthoxylum bungeanum. The sequence goes on from SKCR01029763.1 coordinate 283,882, forward strand.
TTTGATTAAATTGTTTAAAAATGAAAATATCTATTCCTTTTTCTTTTGTAATTTTCGGCCATGACCTTATTAAATATAAGTGTTATATTTTTTAAGTTGCCATTGTTGACTTGTTTGGAATCATTAAAGTGTAATGATAAAAGCAAAACAAGTTGATAAACCTTTAAATGAAACAAAAGCAAAATATCTAGATATTTTATTTATTTCTCTCTAAATTCGGCCAAGGCTCATTTTGGAGGAGGTATATATTGTTTTGTTTCATTTTTAGGGTTTAAGAAGTTCAAATACACAAAATAAACATAAAAGAAAGTTGAGAGAAAAGCTTGAAGGCCAAAGGAGAAAAGGCTTGAAAACTTGGATTTTATAAGTCTTTCTTTAAAGCTTTCAACATGAAAATTATTTCTAACATGCTTGGCATCATTTTCTGTTGCTTTGATGTTCTTTCTTCTTTTATAGTTTGTGTTTATTTGGTTGAGAACTTGTGTGAAAGATTGATGCATGTAAGTAAGCTTGAAATGGTTTCAAAGCTTTACTTTTGATTTTTAGAAAATCAAGTTGACATTCTAGAGTTGGTAAGCCACTCCTTGGTGACCTAGAATTATTCTAGAGTTGTTTCAAAATGGTGAGGCTAGATTGGTGAAGTATTGAATGAATTAAAGTGTTGGATTTTGTAAATTTGGTGAAATTGGACAATTTGAAGAAATTGAAAAATTAGGGTTCATAACCCACTCCAAATTTGAGTCTTTTCATATATGTGATGTATTATGGTATGAATATGATGCATGTAAAATTTTAGGTTGATTGGATTTGATCTTGGCATGTTTTGAACTAAAGGGACCAAATTGCAATTAATTGAAAATTTTGGGTGGCTCACGGCATTAGACTAAAAATTGGGGATTTGTGTGAAATCTGATTTTGATGCATTAGATGTGTTGAAAAACAGTTTAGAAATTATTTAGAATCATCCAAAATTGTATTTGACAACTTTTGGACTAAAATGATAAATTTACAAAGTTTTGGGGCAATTCGGTAATTACCAAGAAATTTGATTTCTTGTGTAATTTTTCAGATTTTGATAATTGGATAATTAAATAAATAAGTTTATTTAATTGATCCAATAAAAAATTTTGAAATCGGAAAATTTTGATTTTCCACTATTCCGCTGCGTTACCGATATTCCTCCTTAAAACCCCAACATATATGTACCATAGTTGTTAAATTGCAATACGCACCGAGATGACAAGGTCCTCATAGGGCCTAGGCACAATGCGCAAGATGAGACGCATGGTGCATCCCACATTTTTTTTAGTTCTTATATTAATTTCTCAATTGAAATAAATCATATAAATTGTATTTAATACATTTATCTTATAAATTTCAACTCATTAAATAAAATTAACAATCATATCACATTATTAGAATTTCGCTCTTTTTATAACGGTTTAAAATCGTCATAAACACTATTTCATAACGGTTTTGAAAACTATCATAGATTGTCGTGTCATCTTTTTTATGATGATTTTTTGGGGAAACGCAAGTGTGGGTCTAGTGGTCTTCACTCTTCAACCAAAGGGCTTAAAGATAGAGTGTCTGGAAGCTGTTAGAAGAGGATTCCACTTGAATCTCCATATCATCGGCTCTAGGCATGAAGAAAGAAAGAGCAGATGTAGACATTAGGGTTTTAATTTGATGTTAGAGGGAATGATTTCAATTTTGGCTTTCAATTTTGGTTTTAGTTTTTTTTTTTAAATAACAATTTTAATAACTATGGTATGTACCCACTACATTTAGGTAGACAATATTATTTTTTTTTACGATAATTATCAACAGTTTCCCGAACCTTTATTAAAAACAATTACTAGTAAAAGAAAAGTTATAAATGAATCATAAAAGAATAAATGAATTAGTGAACTCAAATATAAATTCGATTCATTAAAAA